>LPNX010376577.1:6217-18121 GCA_001517045.1 Pseudotsuga menziesii
TCTGTGGAGTGTCAACCACCATAATCCAGACTGTTGGATTTTCTTGGCAGTTGTGTCGGCTTGAAAGTGTCCTCCTGCAGGTCCATAATGAGATTCGTGCATGATTTGGTCTCGTTCATGGTCGAGTACACATCTTCTAAGGACATCGTCTAACCCCATTTTGTATAGAAATCCATTGATGAGGCTGTATGGGGCATCCTTCATAGCTAGGATTTGCTTTTTCTTAGTGTTCAGACCTTCTGGTGCCTGACCTGTCTCTAAGAATTGTGCTATCTCTTCCAGTTCTTCTGGTACCACTTCTATATGAAATAGGTGTGCGTCCGGCAAGTCGTCGTCAACTCCGGTCGGTTCCTCTCCTGTGTCGATACGGGATAGGTGGTCGGGCTCGACATTGAGCTTTCCTGGTCGGACCACTACTTCAAACTCAAACTCTTGAAAAAGAAGTATCCATTGACAAATTCTTCCATGATGAAGGGGTTTATTAACAAGGTATTTCAACGCTTGATGGTCAGTGTAAAATATGAAGGGGTTGGCTAACAGGTAATGTCTATACTTTTGAAGGGCAAAGACCATACCTAGGGCTTCTCTTTCAGTGGTCGAATAGTTATTTTCAACCTTATTGAGTTTTTGAATGCTGTAAACTATTGGGTAATCCATTCCATCATCCCCTGGTTGAGTGAAGATTGCTCCAATAGCTATCCCTGATGCATCAATATGCACATGAAATTTGGTAGACCAATTTGGAAATTTAAGTATGGGGGCTTCGACCAGTTTTCTCTTTAATTTGTCGAAGGATATTTGGCATTCCTCTGTCCACTTAAATTCTTGATCTTATTTTAGCAGCTCTTCCAGAGGGTAGGTCATGTTGGATTAATGTCTGATAAACTTCCTATAATACCCTGTATGTCCCAATAGCACCCGAACTTGTTTAGGGTTTATTGGAGGCTTCAAGTCGAGGATGATTTTAATTTTGGCAAAATCAACCTTAATACCATCTTTGCACACAACATGTCCTAGTAGTATCCCTATGGGGGTCATAAAGATACACTTCTTAATGTTTAAGGAGATTTGGATCTGTCGACATCTCTCCAGCATAAGTCGGAGCCATGTGCAGTGATCCTTTAGGGTGGAGTATATAGTGCAGTAGTCGAAGTAGACTGCCATGGTTTTATAGATGTATTCTTGGAAAGTTTTTACAACAATTCTGGAAAAGACTGCAGGTGCATTCTTTAATCCAAAAGGCATAACCCTATAAGCAAAAGAACCAAATTCACAGACAAATGTCATTTTCTTCTGGTCTTCCTTTGTTATAGGTACTTGGTTATATCCTGAAAATCCATCTGTGAATGAGTAGCATTCATGTCCTGCCACTTCATTCAATATTTCATCTGCATAAGGGGTTGGGAATGGATCTATTAGTGTGACTTTATTAAGCTCTCTAAAGTCGACACAAATTCTTAACCTAGTCAGGTCATGTTTCTTAGGCTGTTTAACCATGGGGCTTGCCCATTCCGACTGGTCGATCGGGTAAATGATTCCTGCTGCTAACATGTTGTCTATTTCCTTCTTAACTATTTCCTTATACTTATGAGCTAGTTTATAAGGTCGTTTCTTAATAGGTCGGACATTAGGTTTACTATCTATTTTCATCTCTCCCATTTCCTGTACTAGTCCTTTTAAGTCTTTGTAGTCCCGTGCAAAGACATCTTGGAACTCTCTAAGTAGGTTTACAATTTCAGTGGTTTGATGTTCATTCTAATAGTCTCCAATATTAGCTATCTTTGGATGGTCGTCATTTGAAATGTCGACCTCCTTAGTTTTTACTTTTACATCCAGCCACTCTGGTGCTTTAGCTTCATTGATCGGCCGATTTCCCTCTTTGAACTGTGAGAATGTAGTAGGAAAGTCGGCTACAGTCATTCTGTCAATGTCGGGTTTATCTGTGGTTTCGACTTTCAAGATGGAATAGATAGGTTTGTTAGCTTCCCTATGGTGAGGGTTCCATCTGAAACTTTTTCNTAGGAAAGTCGGCTGCAATCATTCTGTCAATGTCGGGTTTATCTGTGGTTTCGACTTTCAAGATGGAATAGATAGGTTTGTTAGCTTCCCTATGGTGAGGGTTCCATCTGAAACTTTTTCCTGTGGTGTGTTCATTTTCTAAGTGCAAGCGGGTCGACTGTGGTCGGGATGTAGTTTGTATAGTATTACAGTCCTTAACCTGTCGATGGTTTGGGTTGGGTTGAGTGACAGTCGGTTGGAGGAATTGTTTGATTTGCTGTGCTATTTCATCCAATTTTTCATTTTGAGGTGTAAACTGGAAGTCTTTGATAAATTTTTCTCTCAATTCCTGCCAAAAGAAGGTTTCTCCCCGAGCTTCCTCCATTTTATACCATTTGTTAGGTAAGTCGTCTAAGGTCGAAGGAAACAAATGGGGCCAGGCTCTCTCGTCTTTGTAACCAAGTCTTTTCCACTCCTTTTCACAAGTCCTAATGTGGTCTTCTGGGTTCTGGCCTTGAGTGAAGATAGGGATTTGGGCTTCCTGTGTTAACTTATTCCCTCCAAATCTTTTGACAAAGAAGGTTGAAGCAGTTGTCCAGGTCTGTAGTTTTGATTGATGGGTATCCCACCATCTAGCTGCTTGACCTGTAAATGTTTCCACTAAGCTTTGCAGTCGACCATGTTCTCCAATATTTTTAGAGACTTGTTCTACATGCATGACTGGGGAGTCCCTCTCCTTATACCGAGGTAGTTGAGTATTGGTTAAATTCGTGGGTTGTAAGGTAGGGCGTTCCCAGAGTTTCTTTTCGAAAATTTTAGGGATAATTGATACGATGAAGCACTGGTGGGTGGGTTTTTTCTATACTGTTTGAATAGTCCAGCACCCTCTTGCTTGTGTTTCGTAGTTTTCTATCTCCCAGTCATAGAGTTCAGCATCCGAATTATACCCGACTGAGTCTGAATTACCTAAGTAAAGCTCCCCTTGGGCGTTTGGTTCTGTGTAGTCAGTATTGTTCTGGATCTGATAAAGTTTTCGGATATCGACTTCCTCATCAATCAGTTCACTCCAAGGTTGTCCTTGGGAGGGATTGATAGGTAATATGACCTTTTGGCCATTTCCTTTGAGCTTAATACGTTCTTTGTCTAAAGAGATAGAAGCTTTCATCTTTCGACCCCAGGGTCGACCTACAAGCACTGGGAAGGAGATAGAGCCTTCCTTTGGGTCAATAATTCCGAAATCAACCTTGGTTGATATTCCTTTGATGGTTGTGTCTACATTTTTCCAAACCCCAATGGGTTCAATGAGACCTTGGTCGGCTAGTTTGAGATAAATGCCGGACTCATAGAGTCGATGTCTTCCCATCTTTTCCCATGTGTCCTGAGTCATAATATTCACCTGAGACCCGAAATCAAGCACCACTTGTCGGACATGAAAACCTTCGATTTCCAGGTCGACGAGAGGGTCGACATCATTTTTGTCTNCCGAGTCATAATATTCACCTGAGACCCGAAATCAAGCACCACTTGTCGGACATGAAAACCTTCGATTTCCAGGTCGACGAGAGGGTCGACATCATTTTTGTCTTTTTGATTTAGGTTGCAAATGTTCTTAGTTTGTTTTCCAATGTTAGTAATTTTGATTTGATGCAATAAATCAATGAAGTGGGCTACCGACTCATCTGTTTGAATGAGATGGGTTAACTGCTGTGTCGTGCTAAGTCGACTATGAATAATGTCTTTGTGTTGTGCGATGTTTTGAAATATGTGTGATGCCTCTTGATAGGTGTGTTTTTGTTTTATAGGGTCTGGATAATTATTTGTGTCTTGTATTTTGCTAATTTGGGGGTTATCAGGCCCTGTTTTTGTGCCTTGACGAGTGACAATATGCAGATTTTTAGTATGTAATACATCATGCTTTTGTACACAGGACAAGACATTAACATTCTTTTTCATATTAATTTTTTCCAACATAGTAGGACAATCATCCAAGGAGTGATCGCCTACTCCACAATGCGTACAGAATTTCAGGTCAGTTCTGTCGTTGTACGGATAGTCTGCGCATCTGTGCCCCTCTTTATAGCAAATGAAGCACTGGCTAGGTCGACGAGTGCGTATGTATCGATTCCCAATGAATGGACCTCTTCCAAACCCTTGTCATCGGTTGTCATACCGACGTTCGTATCTTCGGCCGTTAGCTTGTTGCCCATTTTGATTGTTTGGATTGCTTTTCTCATTAGTCTGTGCTACTGCGTTTGTTTGGTAGACGGCCTGATAGTTCTGTCTATTTTTTAGGTTCAGTTGACAGTCGGCCGTGTTGTGGCTTTTTGTCTCGCAGATGGCACACTAGGAGGCCTTTCCATTCTTCATGTTGTATGGATAGTCAGCTGTAGAATGGTCTCCATGTTCCTGGAAGATGTCGCAAAACGCTTTAGTCTGCACAAAACGGGCATCTTGTCGGCTGTACTGCTATCGACAAGTATCTTTTGAATGACCAGCCGTCGAACAATTTGTACACCAGATCTCTTAATTCTTCAGGGTCAACTCTTTTAAAGACTTCTGGACATTTTCTAGCTGTTCCTCCAGGCGGTGGTCTGTTGGATATGCAGGGATATCTTCATCCATCTCGACCTGCAGTGCTCTTGTCAGCACGTCTTCATATGTTTTGAAAGTTTCCAGACTGATATGGAGGTGAACTTTCTGTGATAGACCTACAAGGAACCACTGAATTAATAATTGTTCGTCAATAACATAATCTAGTTGGCTCAGTAGGTCCTTCCAGTGTTTGTCATAGTCGCGGACAGTTTCTCCTGGCTTCTGTTGGGTTGTTTTCATCTTTTTGGCTGCCAGGTGCTTAGCGTCTGGGGTTTTGAAAAAGGATAGGAATTGCACCTTTATCTCTGCTTTGGTCACTTTGGGGGTCCTTTCTGTGAATGTCATGAACCATGTCAAGGCTCGTTTACATAGGGCCCCTGCGAACTGGGCCATCTGTCGTTCTTCATTTGTGACCTGGTTTGCTTCCCAGGTTGACTCACAGATGAACCAATGTCATCTGGGGTCTTCATTCCCCTCGTAGAGAGGAATGTGAGCAGTGCCATGACCCATGCTTGAATCACTATCACTACTTTCAAAAGTTGGCGGGGTGGGTGGTGTGGGTGGTGGTGAAAGAGGTGGGGTTGTTGATACGGTCGAACCTATGGGGGTGACGATGGGGTTTTGGTCAACAAAACTTGTGCTTCCATCGGTGGTTGATTCTTTCTCGCCGTACATCGGATTGTTGATAATTTGTCTTCTCAATGGCCCACTGTCACTTTGCGTCCTCAGGTCTGACTCTTGGGTATCTTCTAAAGTTGTATGTGGCAGGGGGGGTGCTCCTTCATGTGTCGGTAGGAGAAAGTGGATACTTCAAAAGGAAGGTGCCGTTTGAAAGGTCACCCAGTTCCCTTCGACCGGTCGGCGTATGACAAGGTGTCATCCCGGGTACGGTTCATCACCGAGTCGACTCTAGATTGTGATGTCACCAGCTCTCAGTCGTAGGTCGTCTTCAATAATAGTCTGTATTACGGTATGTGAATTGGCTGGGGACAGGGTTACTTCTTCGGGAACTATTATTTGGAGAGCTTCTTGCTGCTCTATCCACACTTCGTCATCCTTAGGGGCCATCTCTTCCTCTACGCCTTCTTCTTGTCGGTCATGACCCGACTCTGGCAAATTCTCATCACGGTCGGTCTCCCTAGGGTTTTTTTCTCAACGCAGCTCATCGGATCGTTCACGTCTGGCTTCCCTTCTTTGATGTCGTTCATCCCTCTCGATTTTCTTCATGTCCGACATACTTTCATACAATACTATTCCTGCGAGTCCTCTTCGGTCGACTGTTCATTACTGGATTGGTCGACTGGTATCCACTATGCTCCCTTTCCGACACATGACCAGCTACCCCCCCATAGCCTACCCGACGCTTTTTAGAAATCTCGGATAGTTATGTCTATTTGCTCAGGAAGTATTCCCACTCCCTTTCAGTGATGAATTTCTCCCACTTCTTTTGCTTCTCCGCCCAGTTAGTGTTTGATGGCGGTTCGTACAATGGTGGTCGAGGTTCGACGATATGGCTTGCTCCTTTCTCTATCAGGAACTTGAACAGCAGGGTCGGTAAGGAGCACAAAATTTGGTCAGTGAAATCTGTGTAGAATTTGGCTTTTACAATTTCCACTGAAGTTATGTCTTCGATTGCTTGCTCTTCACAGAAGTCATCGGCAATCTTCTCACACCACTCCGACAGATTAGTTCTACCCCCTCGAATAAGTTTCTCTAGCAACTTTTCTTCTTTAGTTGCGTCGGGATTTTTCATCCAAGAGTTGCTTCAGTAATTGTGGCACAGATTCAACAAACTTCTTGTGTGTCTCGGTGAAAAATCTGGCTTTGGCTTCTGCAACTGTTAGCCTGTTCCTACGTGCGTAATTTTGTAAGTAGTTGGCAATCTTACGCTCCCACCAGTCCTTTATCTCCTGCTCTGGTATCATATGTGAACAGATATTCTAGACATGTACTACCGGCAATGGAACCAATGTTGTAATCTCTAAGATCACATAAGGTTACCAATAATACATACTAAAACATACAAAAATATAAACAGAGACAGAAGACAAAAACAGATTGGATAGAACAGAATATTTTATTATAATGAGTTCATACAAAGCAAAAAACTGAACTGAGTTCTTGTGTGGCTCAACAGCCTAATATATACAAGTTACAAACAGTTACAAAATAACTACCTGTCGGTTCGGTGAACCGACACAACTATTAGTTATCCGACTTAGTTAACTAGTTTAGTCGGCCGACCGACTTAGTCGGTCCATCGACTTAGTCGGCCGACTAAGTCGGTCTTCGTTCAAGTCGACTTATGTCGACTTGCTCCTTCTACAATTACTTCAAAGGGATATGTAGAAAAGGACTATGTCAAGAAGCTGATATAGTAGTGCAAAGTAATTTTGTTACCACAAAAAATTGATTGGACATTAGGTAGAAAAGTGTCAGTGACTTCATCCAGAGATTCACCCCAAGAACCATACACCTAATATAAAAGTGTGGAAAGTGATTCCTAAATTAGATAGAGAACTCATTGAATATCCAACACAAGGATTGGATTTTATTCAAGGATTTATAGCAGTGCATGAGGTCATCATTGCCATAAAATATGATAGTGTGTTGACGTTGAAAACAAAGGAAGCCCCATTCTAATTTACCTACAATCCTATAGAAGAAAATTTTATTGTTATATATGTATCATTGATGGATGCAGGAGGTTAATAGAATTCCCTTATCCTTGCAACATATAAATATTGAGGCATTCCCTATCCTCAAAAATATACACTATTGATTATTGTCACCTATATCCATACATGTGTAGGATTCACCAAATGTTTTTCTGCATGAGAATGTGCTATGATTGCACAACAAGGAGGTAATTCAAGTGTTTTCTTTGCATATATGGAGTGGTGGTAAAACCATACAAACAACATAGGGTTTTTTCCTTTCCAAGAAGCATTTGATTCTAGAAGAAAAGAGAAAACCATACCCCCTTTCATGGGGTTACTATGTGATGGTATAGTTGTTGGGATCTCATTGAATAAGTATAGAATAGAATTCAATGTGGATTTCACTAACTACTAAGATGGACTATATCCAAGTATGAGAATGAAACAGACACACTAAAGATGGGATGAATTATGATTAAATATTTAAGATTGAATATTTCTCTAAGAAGAAGCAAGCTAGGAACCATAGCCATAGGTATGTCTAGAACTAGATCCAATAGAAAAATCCAAAGTCAAAGTTGTATCCAAGATCCAAAGTTGGAACCATTTTTCAGATAAGATAGAAGGAACATTGATATAGATTGGTTTTCTCTAAGATTTTGGAGATTAAAATCCTCTCAATGGAAATGTGTGATTCAAAATGCATCTGAACAAAATAAATTGCTTGAAAGTATCAATACCTAAGTGTCATTAAGAAAATTAATAAGATTAGATAAAAACATAAAGTACAGTCTAAGTGTTAAAAATTAAACACAAGTATGAAAAAAAAGAGCCAACTAAAGAAGGAAATTCAACATAGGAGAAGAAAAGAGAGAGGAATGGGAAACATAAGGTCTATTGAAGAATGTAACTTCATAAGATATTATTGTTGTATATTTATTGTATTATTTTTGTACATCCTTCAGTAGATGTTATTGATCTACTTGGTCATGTAAATGTACTTGAAATAATCAACATAATCCTTTTGTTGTAAATCGAGTCGATAGTACCCACAAGAAATATTATCTAAATGTTATTTTGAGTCTCTGTAGGAGGGTGGCCTCGTTTAGATAAATAGTTTGGACCAATTAAGTAAAAAGGTTGCTCACTTGATGAGTATAAATAGACAGGGTGCACCTCTCATTTGGACACACTCTCAACTCAAGCAAGTGCCCAAGAGGGAGAGAGAACAATATCATTGGGAGAGAGAAGAAGATCGGTACTATTGTCTTTGGGTTTATCTTAGTTGGCATTGTACTTGGTGATAGAATCTATACTAAAGAAGTTTCTAGGGTTTATCCCTTGTGGTTTCCTAGAGGAAAAATATTTTTGTTCTTTTATATTGTTTTGTTTTTCTTTCTTTCAGTGATATTGTACAACCATTAAAATTATCACATTGTATCATAGATACCCTGAAAGAGCCTTTGTGCAACTAAAACTAATGAAAGTTGGAAACTAAGGTTTCGGATTCTCGGCTTTTCCCTCCATAGATCAGTTTAAAAATTTGGACCATCTAACTCTCCCTAGGAGGGAACATATTTATGTGGAGACAATTTCCAGTTCTATGGCTTTTCAATTTTTGACCTAACACTATTGTTGGGAAAACTAGGGCATCAAATATTTTGCAGTTATTTCCACAGATTTGGGAAAAGGAGTAAACTTCTCAACATGCCTTGAATAGGTGCATCTTTCTATACAATCATATTTGCAAGCCACCAAAGTTTTTAAAAATTAGGGTTTCTCTTTCAAACCCTAGGTCCACCAGAACCATTTTTTCATAAAGGCGTTGAAGCAAGCATCTACTTAAATCCCTCTCATTGGTAAGTTCTATTTTCTCTATTTCCATTTAAGTTTCTCATTTTATCAATATGAAAAACAATACCAATATTGAATACAAGATTGAAGGAGTTTATAAATTCCGGACATGGAATTATAGAGTTCTTATCATATTAGAAGACCGTGATTTGGAATATTATGTCAAAGGAGGTTTTTAAAAGCCAGAGGGAGAGGAGGACAAAGCTAAGCATAAGAAGAACTTGGTCAAATCCAAGATAATCATTATAAACTCTATCAAGGACCATTTTATCCCACATGTATCATCCTTGAATATCAAGGACCATTTTATCCCACATGTATCATCCTTGAATAATCTTAAGGATATGCTTGATGCATTGATTGGCTTATATCAAGGAAAGAATATCAACAAGAAGATGACCTTGAGGAATCAACTCAAGTGTGTGAATATTCAGAGATTAGAAAGTGTCCAATATTACTTCACAAGGGTCTCCCATATCAAGGAACAACTAGAATCTATTTGAGACAATGTTGAAGAAGCGGTAGTGCAGATGTCCACCTTGAATAGTATCCCAAGATCATGGAAATAGTTTATTCAAGGAATTTATGATAGAAGAAGTCTCACCAAATTCCATAGGATATGGGAGGAATGCACACAACACGGGGGAATCGCTAACGCATCAATATTATAAAAAGCTTATTCAAATTGGGTGGTACAAAATTTAAAAAGTTAAAAACAATATATTGAGGTTATATTAAGGGTATCCTTATATTATATATTATATAAATAACCCAATATGTTGGGGGATTTTTTTATTACAACCTAGCCATATGCACATAGGTTTCACAGAGGTAGCATAGGGTTTTCGTGGGTTTTCGGTGGTGGTAGTTTCAGAGGAGATTTCACGAAGGGAGCATAGGGTTGTCATGGTTTTCTTTGGTTTTCAGTAGTGGAAATGTTGAAGGAGAAGGTTTTCATCTTCCTAAGCAAATTATTTTCATGGTTTTCATGGGTTTTAAGTAGTGTTAGTGTTGTAGGAGATTTCATGGAGGGAGCATATGATTTTCGTGGTTTTCTTGGGTTTTCGATAGTGCCAGTGTTGGAGGAGAACGTTTTCATCTGCTTAAGCATGTTATTTTTGTGGTTTTTGGTAGTGGTAGTTTTGGAGGAGATTTTGAGGAGGGAGCATAAGGTTTTTGTGGTTTTCATGGGTTTCGACAGTGGCAGTGTTGGAGGAGATAATTTTCATCTACATTGGAGTTCGTAGATGCTTTAATGATTTGATTTCTCAAGCTTCATTTCAGGTGCCACAATATAAGTGTTTTATTGATTATGTTTTAATATTTTGTACCAAAATTTATATAGGCTATAATGATCTGGTTAAGTGATGTGTGCTAGTTTATATATTGTTCATTTGTAAGTTTAGGTATTGATATTGGTACACTAGTTTTTAAATTTCATTAATTTTCTTGTTTGAATCAGACATAAATTTGATTAGGGGTAATTTTCCAGTGGTGGGTTTGAATGTGAAACTGGAAGATACAAAGTATTAATGGTTATTTAAATGTTATGCACTACGCCACACAATATTAATGTTCTGTTGGTTTTACCTTTTTCTATAACAGTTTAGATGAGAGTCAAAGAGTTCGTCAAGGTTTGCACCATGCTGTGAAGAAATTAGGGTTAATGCTTCTATATTTAGATGGCAGTTGGTAATGCCTCTAGGGATAGAGAGACCCCTTTTGTTAATATTAATTTTATTTGTTGGCTCGCATTGTCTTTGTCCAACCATGTTGACCATGGTGCATTTTTTTTGTAGTATATGCTCCTATTACTCTTTTTACCAAGATATAAACACCAGACCCAGTTCGGTGTTGTTGTTATTGTTGACCAAGGATTAATCTTTATAGATTCATTTTAGTAGTTTTAATAGGTGTTACACATAAATATCATCACCATCATGTGTTGAGGCCCAAAACATCACAATTTTCCCTCAAATCCCAAATTGTGAAGTTGGATAGTGGCCTAGACTCCCATTTTCCATATTTGAGTCTAACACCACCTTTTCCCTTAATGAAAAAGGTGTTACCCTCTTCAGTAATTCGCATTGTCTGTTGACAATAAGTGGTTATACCACCTATTTCCCTTAATAAAAGAGTGGTTCCACCCTGGTAACACTCTGTCCACATGGAAGAAAATTAGTGCTCAATTTTAAAAGAGAAAAAGAGAATATTCATGAAGCTTCTCGAAAGAAGAATTTGTGGCACCTTCATCCCTGCTCCTGTGGAACACCTGGACTCGATATCCCCCCTAGTAGGATCTCCCTTCCACCTCACTCACCATTTTCTTGACCATCCCTATGCTCCCAAGGCCTATAAAAACTAGCTCATACCCCATGGTTGAGAGAGAGAAAAGTTATGCTACTGCATTGAGATTCTGGCCAAATCTAGGGTGAGGATAGAAGGAGAAAGTTGGAGATTTTGAGGACAAGGCATAGCAATGTGAAGGAGAATCACAACACTAAGGCAATGGTTGTAAGCTTTATTATTCATTTTCAATGCAAAGTTGGTTCCTTTCCCATAAAATGTGTTATGTTTCAATTATTCATTTTAATATTGGATTCCTTAGTCACTAATATAGAACTATAGTCTATGTTCTGATACCTTTGATCTTTCTTTTTTGTTTGATGTGTTTGTGCAGGTACATTAGTGGAGTTTCATCACCATAGGAGACAACTACATCACACTATAGAATAGCCAAAGGACTCATTCCATATATCTACCAGCTCTAAGGGAAGTCTTCCATCTTTGTCATCACTCA
>LPNX010376577.1:24773-38202 GCA_001517045.1 Pseudotsuga menziesii
CCAACTCCTTTACACCCTATTATTATTGTTGGCCCTTTCACCAAGTGGGGTATTGATTTCATCCATTGTGAGCCTACCTTAGCTGGGGGCATGGTTACATCATCGNCCAAGTCCTTTACACCCTATTATTATTGTTGGCCCTTTCACCAAGTGGGGTATTGATTTCATCCATTGTGAGCCTACCTTAGCTGGGGGCATGGTTACATCATCGTAGTCATCAATTACTTTACAAAATGGGTTGAGGAAATTCCTACATATGTAGAGGATGAAAAGACTATCAGTTTGGCAATTTATTACAGTCAAAATGATGGTGTGGAAAGAAATAAAATATGAGGATGATAATTCCATAGCTGGGGCATATGCAGCTTCTATAGCTTCTTGACGAGGTTGTGGCATTTTGAAATTCTTCCATGCTCCCAGTATGATATCTCATGTAAAAATACTGGAATACATTTTGCGAATGTGGAACCTGGAACAAAAATACTTTTTCTTGACGAGGTTGTGGAATTTTGAAATTCTTCCATGCTCCCAGTATGATATCTCATGTAAAAATACTGGAATACATTTTGCGAATGTGGAACCTGGAACAAAAATACTTTGATCCGGGGACCCACATTCTCATAGTGCAGGTGGAAGATATTTACTTTATAACTAGATTATCTAGGCATGGAGCACCAATCTCATTGACAGGTTCTCGAGGGGAGAAATAACACGGGGGCTTCACTTGTTGACCAATATCCTATCATGTTAGTTCATATTGTGGGTTTTAAAATTATAAAAAATCAAACCAATATATTGCAGGTATTGGGGGGTTGAGGGGTTTAAGGTGGGGGTGGGTAGGGTGGTCTATAAGGATGGAGGTATAAAAAGGGGTGGGGAGGAGGTTTTAATTATTGGGAGGGGGTTTCAACAAAAAGAGTTTGGGTCAATATCTCTCGAAATTAAGGGTATTCTTTAATATCCCACGATCGCACGTGCTATGTGAGAGGTTCACTAAGTGAAGTCCCTGTGAGAAATAACGACACAAGAACTCATAGTTAACCACTATTTTTTGGTAACTAAGATGTCGGGAAAAATGATACCCATCAAGGAAGTGATGGATTTTCCACTTTGGAAAATACTCTTCACTATGTAGAGGGTTGCAGAGATATAAGGGGCTCATCAAGCTTCCCAGGTGCACATGTTGTATGACCTGGAGGCTATGGCACCCACAGTTTTTAACTGGGCTGAAGAATTTCTCAATGTGTTCAAGGATCGATTGACAAAGTGTCCACAGGGAGAGCTAAAACAATTTGGTTATGGGGCTATCCTAGCATATTTATTTTTTTGATAGGGTACCTCTCCTGAGGCCACATGTGGTTTTTACTGAGCTAAGAGCTCGAGAATCGTGCATGCTGCAGTGGGTAGAGATCATGGCCCCCACTGGAGGTGGAAGGGCCAAGGTCAAGTACAGGAACCCCTTTTTCCGTTGGTTGGATGACCAAATCCTCATGAATGAGGATTGTTCCTATGATAAGACCGACTTTCGAGGAGATNCAGGGCCAAGGTCAAGTACAGGAACCCCTTTTTCCGTTGGTTGGATGACCAAATCCTCATGAATGAGGATTGTTCCTATGATAAGACCGACTTTCGAGGAGATATAGATCTACCTTTACCAATAGATGCCCAATGGGGCGATATTGTTAATAAAAATTCTCAAGATGTTGATTATTTTTTGTATTTTAATGTTTTATAATTTTTATTAATGATGACGATAACTTATGTTTTCATGAATATGTTGGATATACATGACATGGGGTTCATCCCCAATGGACAAGAGAGTGGGATCTTGCTTCATACATAGAGGAGACGACAAGTTAACCGAGTTGGAGGACAACCTCAACCGGTTGACTCTAGACATTCCATGTGCTGCTATAGATGACCTCCCTAGGAGGTACCAGAGACACACAACTGGGGTGTCAAGTCAATTGAGCCTCCTACTACAGAGAGTAGCTAGGGCTATCATGTGCTATCATGAGAACCACTAGACCTTCCACATGATGTATACATTGAAATGTAGCTAGCTTCAAGGTTTNCAATTGAGCCGCCTACTACAGAGAGTAGCTAGGGCTATCATGTGCTATCATGAGAACCACTAGACCTTCCACATGATGTATACATTGAAATGTAGCTAGCTTCAAGGTTTTTACCATTTTGTATATCTAAAAGCCAGAGTGCTTCAGTCAGGGTCTTATGACCATTAGTTTTGTAAAACACTTTTAATATATATATATATACAGACTTATTTACGGTGTTTATATGTGTTTAAAATGGGAAATGATATTTACATGAGTTTTTATGTGTCTTTTATTGCTTATTTTATTTTATAATGGACCTTGTTTTATTTATAAAAGTTATGTATGGGAAATATACCAGTCTAAAATGTAGTTTCCCAATGAGTCGGAAATCGTGTTATAAGACCTAGGGATGTGCCTATAAATGATGTATTCAAATGACCTCTCTAATAGATGCACTCTTCAAAAAAGATGAAGAAGTGTAGGGCTCCTGATGGTATAAATGTGGTTTAAATGGAAAACCACTAATTGTGAGTCCATAAATACTACCAAGTCATGAATGTCCCAAGATGTAGCCTCGGTTAATAAACCTATCATCACATGATACTCTACGATGCTGTTGGTAGATGGACCAATACAAATCACTCTTGAACTAACTAAGTCATGTGCCGATGAATACACAACCCAAGCAGCTAAAGCAAGGTTCAAGGTATGATGACAAGCACCATCAGAAAAAACATAAAAATCCATCCGATCTACATGACCAAAACATGGTATAACCAATATTGACAAGAAACTAAAAACCATATTGAAAATCCAAAAACACACCAAAAAGTCAAACAATATACATAAATACAAAGTACCATACATAAATGAATTCAAGCATAGTGCCTCTTCAAGTACAACACATTGTAAGGTTTCCCAAAAGGTATCCCATCGTAGTCTACAAGCTCGTAGACCCCTTTCTCTAAAACTTTACTAACGATAAAGGGACTGTACCAAATAGATTCAAACTTTCCTTACCTAGCTTATCATGTCTCTGATCATAAGTCAGAACCATGTCACCTTCATTAAAGACATGAGATTGAACAGACTTATCATACTGAGCCTTAACATGTTTTTTGTGTGCCTCGTTAGCCAAGGTAACCTCTCTTCTATTTTCATCAAGGTTTTTTAAGTACAAAAACCATTCTTCTTCGGTGGTAGTGTTCAGGAGAAGTTATACTACAAGTTCGAGTGATGGGATTTGACACTCGGTAGGGAGGACAACTTCTAGTCTGTAAACAAGATGAAAAGGTGTAAAACCAGTTGTTTTTATAACTAAAGTTCTATAATCCCACAGTGTGGAAAAGAGTCAAATGCCAGTTTGATTTGTGATCTCCAACCATCCTATGCAACATAGTTTTCAAAACTTTGTTAATGGCCTCAACCTGACCATTAGCCTGCGGGTAATATAGAGTTGAGTTTCCATGGAAAAAACCCAGCTTAGCACTCAACTCAGCCATCATCTGATTATGGAAATGAAATATGTGGTTAGTGACTTTGGCTTGCAGGACCCCAAACCTAGTTATCACATGGTTAAACAAAAGCATTAAGGCACATAATCAATCTTTAAAAATAATTCAAAATCATTATTTTTTCTAGGGAAACCATTTTTTGGGCGTTCTTTGCAGCACCACTTCTGTCTCCTTGAGACAGAGTGGTGCCACTGCCTATGTCGGCGTAAAAAATGTGGTTTTGCATGGGCAATTATTTTCCCGCAAAGAAGCGCGTTACTCAGGATATAATCCCCAAAACTCAGTGAAATGCACTGGAAAATAAAAATTTTAACCATAAGAATGATGATAATGGTTTTAGCTCCTACTTGGGACACACGAATCAAAAATTGAATGGGTAACAGCTCTGAAAATATCCACCAAAAATATGCACACAATTGCTCCAAGTAGCTCTCCAATCCTGTTAAAACGTAAAATGAAATGTTTTTACTATTCCTTTGACTTTTATATGAGATTTCTTAGGGTTTTGTTATATTATTTTAATATTTTTTAATTATTTCATTAAAAATGCCATTTTCTATAGTTATAAAAGTCAATTTTTATATTTTTCGGAAAGCTAATAGTCTTTTAAAGAAGGTGCTTACAGGGATGAAAGTGAATGATATTGGCTATGGGTAAGTTCATTTTTTTACTTTTTCATACTTCCATAAAATGGAAAAAGTCATCGAGCACCAATTTTCGATACTTCGATCGTGCTCTTTAAACATTGTATCAAATTTCTGAGTTGTTTTCGCTTCTTTTTAGGCTCATTAAACCCGCTCTTTGTGAAAAGAAACCCTAATGGATTCTTCTTTAAACACTTTTAGGGATTCTCAAATGTGAAAATATTGTCGAGAGAACTTGTCTTCTTCATGTTCGTAAAAGTACTTGAAGAGTCGTCTTTCTGACGATAGTTTACCCCTTTTCCAGTTCGAATTGATTAGTTACGAAAAAGGAGTGCTCCAGCCAATCATGACTAGAAGAGTTCTCTTGGGTATTATTTTATACTTATTCAGGCCCTAGAGACTAAATTGTATGAAAAAGGACCCTATGGATTCTTCTTTCGTTTTCATTCATACTCTCTAAAAATGAACGATGTCGAGTTAACTTTCAATGGACTCATTAAACTAAACACTAAGGGACCCTTTTTTGGGAATGAACACCTCCTATCTCAGCTTCGTGAAATATATGAGAATGGCCTTATCTTAGTATAAGCTACAATGAGTGTTTTTTACCCTCTTTGGACATGTAAAAATGAAAAGAGGAACTCATCAATCATGAAGGGGAAATTAAGGGAAGGGAACTATTTAATTTTTCGAATAAATGGCACTTACTAGTCACCTTTGAACATGACACTTGTCTACATTTCATTCAGTCAATTGGATATTCATATTGCTTCCAAGTTGATCCGCTTTCATGAGCCATGTCACTCCTTTGAGTCTTTCAAATAATGCATCGTCTACTCTCGCATTATGTCTTGGTATCTATCTGGTCTAAGCCAATGCTACAATGTCTTTGGTCGTGCTTCCCGATGTTCAAAGGAAAATTGAAAGCTTACCTTTGCAGTCAAAACAACCTTTGTGTCAGTACATTTTGGGTTAGTCCTACGGTTGCATCATACTCAAAATTCCATAACTTTGTTCCAAGTTTCATGTCGTCGATGGGGGACTCATCATGGCCCTCCTTCGATGAGACTATTCATGTCGACATCAGATCATCATCCAAGAATTAGTCTTAGAAATAAAAGATAGTTTCTTGAGATATGTATGCATTAATGACAAATATTCTTGCTCTCGACATAGGTTCACATCATTGACCTTTGATCAAAATATTTAACTGAGTGTTCAACATCAAATCATCTATTCACACTCAGGAGATTGTACTAGGGTACCTTGGGAATCATTGACATCAATGGTGATATCCCTCACACTTGTTAATGGTTCTCATCACTGACCAGTAATCAAGTGGTTTCTACCATGTTTGACATCAAAACATTGTAATCACATGGATAGAATCGTACTTTTTGGAAGATGAGACGAAGACCCTGGGAGTTTGTTAAGAGCTCATTACTTTCCCTAGGTTGCGATGGATTATTTTATATAATTCCTAGCATGGATCCACATTTGTGTGGTCATGAATGTGCTCAATTGCGTTTATTTGACATAGATCTACATTGTATGTCTAGTAGCTATGTCCAAGTTTGAGTGTTCTTCACATGGATATACGTTGTATTCTAGTATCCATGTTTATTCATTTCCCTCATGGATCTCCCTTGTATTGGTCTGCAGCCATGATGAGAAATCATTTGGTTATGAGTCAAAAAGTATTGATGTATTGTAGAATACTGGTTGATAATGATCTTTGATTAAGCGATTTCTTACCTCGAAGTGATAACTTGCTCTTTTAAATCTCTCACCTATTGTATCCCTCTAGCCTCATGCTTTGGGGGGGATTATGTTACATATAAATATCATCACCATCATGTGTTGAGGCCTAAAACATCAGAATTTTCCCTCAAATCCCAAATTGTGAAGTTGGACAGTGGCCTAGACTCCTATTTTCCATATTTTATTCCTGCACCACCTTTTCCCTTAATGCAAAAGGAGTTACCCTCTTTAGTAACTCCCAATATCTCTTGACAATAAGTGGTGCCACCACCTATGTCCCTTTATCAAAGAGTGGTTCCACCTTGGTAACTCTCTTTCTACATGGAAGAAAAGTGGTGCTCAAGTTTAAAAGAGAAAAAGAGAATATTCACGAAGCTTATTGAAGGAATACTTCATGGAAACCTCATCCCTACTCATGTGTACCACCTAGAATCGATATCCCCCCTAGTAGGATCTCCCTTCCACCTAATCCACCATTTTCTCAACCATCCCTATCCTCCAAAGGCCTATAAAACTTGGCTCATAGCCCATGGTTTAAAAAGAGAAAAGTTATGATGTTGCATTAAGATTCTGTCCAAATATAGGGTGAGCATAGAAGGAGCGAGTTGGTTCTTTTGAGCACAAGGCATAGCAATTTGAAGGACATCAAAACATTAAGGAAATGGTTGTAAGCTTTCTTCTTCATTTTTAATGCAAAGTTGGTTCCTTTCCTGTAAAATGTGTTATATGTCAATTATTCATTTTATTATTGGATTCCTTAGTCACTAATATAGAAATGTAGACTATGTTCTGGTGCCTTTTATCTTTCTTGTTTTTTTTATGTGTTTGTGCAGGTACATCTGTGAAGATTCATCACCATAGGAGACAACTACATCACACTATATAATAGCCAAAGGACTCATTCCAGATATCTACTAGCTCTAGGTGAAGTCTTCCATCTCTGTATGACTCATTTTTTCTAGATCTGAACCATTCAGGCCTAGAGGAACAACTATTGTCAACAAGAGGTGCATCTTCCTAGAAACAATAGGATCTTCTAAATTTGACAAAATGGGATCCCTTAAATTTGGTGGAATATAATCTCTCTACTGTTTCATGTTACATCTGGAATGAGAGAGGACATGTTGCATTGGTTGAGTTTTTCTAACCAAAACATTGTTCTTTATTTGAGAAGGCTTGTAAATTTTTGATACAGTTTAGTTGTTTAATACTTGTTCCAAAATTGGGGTAAGTTGGGGTTATCCTCTCTACTTATTGTTGATGGGACCGATGTGTAGGTAGCTAGAAAATTCTACAAGGCAGTTAGCACAAGGAGATAACCCAGCCAAAGGCTTTGAATCATTCTCATGCAAAGAATACTCTATCCTCGAGCTATTTGAAATGGATAAATCCTATGGATAAATCCTATGGATAAATCCTATGGATATGAGGCCTCCACTGGCACAAGGTTTTTATTAGATCTAAAAGATCTGCTGTGAGGATAAATTGAGAATGAGAAATTAAAAGGAGTAATTTGTAGCTAATTGCTTAAGGACACTTAGACAGGGTAGGTAATGTTTCAAAATAAGCTTGTTGCGAAATATAACAGATGAAAAAGAATAATTGATTAACGTGTAAAACATGTTGACAAAGATTACTCCTTACAACTATCTTAATACTAACTCATCAAACAAAATTGGCAAGTGTTCTGTCCTAAGTATTATAGATACGCAACAAAACCCAAGAGACAATATTAATTCACAAATCAACATTCAAAAATTGATAGTCGATCATCAATGGCATAAAGGATAATGTACTCCAAACAAACACAACTACTTGATACACATTACATATGTCAATTCCTGTACAGAAACATGAACATAAGAATCAATCATATCGTAAAAGAGATATGATAATCAGTGATCTTAACAGATTTGGAGATGAGTTGAAATTCATTAAAAACATTCAATGAATAACCATGGAACATAAAATGAGATAAATGCAATTTTATTAATCTACAAAACATTACAAAATAGTAAAACCACAAACTTCTCTTTTATGTTTCAGGTAGTCTTGTCTCCTAGATATTGCTTAAGCCTTCTCTCTGAAAATTTCCCCTCTTTCTACTTGGGAAATTTGATCCTTAAATAATATTACAAGTCTTACAAGAAAAGAAAAAAATCCCAAAACATGGGATTACAAAATCAAATAGTTTTAGGATTGGCCAAGGGCATAACGCTACTTGGCATATAGGTCCATAAGTTCATCTATCTCCTGTAAATGGGCATGCCTCAAGTGTAATTTTGTTTTACTAATTTGGGAAGAAATCTCCCTCTTTTTAATTTTCTTCCACACTATGAACACCTCTATTCGAGCTATTGAAGTATGAGGAACTTTGAAACATATCTTGATTTCCTGCATCATGAAAAGATTTATTTGCTGGATTAGTTCCTTGTCATATTTAAAATGTCATTCCACCTATTCCAGTTGAAGCTTAGGAAAAGGTGCCTAACTAATAGGATCCAAGACAGGAAAGTCCAAATAGGTTAGCGAATTATCGGCATCTAACCACCTTTTCTCACAATATTTTTGTCCTTCATTGATTAGAGTCTCCATTAAGTCATAGATACCTTCCCATGTATCAATAGTAACCTTAGTCATTTTAGCTTGAAGCTTGTCCAAGATCGGTGAGTCATGCACTTTTTCTTTCATATGCTTCTGCCAACCTGCCACCTGTTCAAAAGCCATAGATGTTGCTCTCATAATATCATGGTTTCCTTCGAGGGTTTCAGAATGCTTAGTAAACTTATCATACAACCCTTGCATCTCATTAAAATAAGTGTATAGATCTTCCATGGCCTATAGAAATTCTTGATGCACATTATAGAGTACCTACTTGAACTCTTCGGGTGTCAGACCTAGAAAGAAGGAGGATTTTGAGGGTAGTTAGGCATCCTTCAACTGCTGATTGATAAGGATAATTTCTTCTGCTTGCTTCTGATTTAGAACCTCTGCATTCCCAAGTTGTTGCTTAAGTTGCTCAACTTTCTTTTCGGTTTTTCCCTTCTAAATATCTTGTTTTACCTCGACTTCATATCCCATTTCATGGAGAGTTCTTATCTTGGGATCCTTCTAGTACTTGTATAGATGGGACTTGATATTTGGATCAGTGATCTTGTTCATTTCCTTTTTAAAATATGTAGCTGCTTGGAACATGGAATCATCGGGGTCACTTTCATGAACATAATGAAATCTAATGTGGTCATGTGCAAAGAGATTCACGAAATAAGACATTGGGTCATGCATTCTCTTGGATTCCTCTCCCAAGTACATAATAGAAATTTCCTTACCCAATAGGGATGCATGGGTGGGTTTCTGTTGCACCAGAGAGTCAAGAGACACCAGAAATTTGAGCCAAGCCCTTTTCTTATGCTTAGACAACTTGGGAAAAACCCCATCGATGAAAGTCTGATAGGAAAACTCCTGTAACACCATGTGGTCGGGAACTATCCTGGGAAGTAGGTGTATTGTATTTATTCCCCAAATTCTTATATAAGAGAAATATTTTCCTACGTACCAGTTGTGATATATTGAAATTAGTGCCCTAGTACCTTCAAAGAATGCAGGAGCATTAGCCTTGAAAATTTTAAAATACATTGACCCAAGAAATAGGTCACAGAGATCATAAACCTAAGGAATGAATTGATCTTCCCACATATCAAAGCAATATATATGGACAGGCGGAGATTTCTCATCCCAATACCAATTTAAAGCCAAGAAAGAAGAATATGCACAGAATGAGTCCATCATGAATCCTAAAATATAGAAGTTCAGCTTTCGATTGGTCAGGGTTTTCTGATATTTCTTGATGTCTTCTTGCAAATTGCAGGACATAATTTGCACCCAATTAAAAGAACACCTGTAAGAAAAATATGATGTTCCATAGGAACCCACTATGCTATGAACGAGGAATAGTTTGGTAACCCATATAACCTACAAAGCATGGTTGCCGGTAACGAGAAAGGTTCTCTGAACCACGAAATTGGATATACCGGAAGTGAAGCAGGAATGACTAATGTTGGGTCTTCCATCTACGAATTGAATACCTCTTCGTAATTGAACCTGGAGAGAGTTTCATCAAAACAATTTGATGATAGAATCTTTTTGGGAGGTCCCAAAGCATAAGATCTAGCAAATACATTAGGATGGAATGAAGCAATAGCGGTATTATCTATGTCATGAAATGAGCATCCCTTATGGTTTACATGGTCCAATGCCCACTTGAAAGGGTTTGTATAGGGCATGAAAGGAGGTCTTGCAGCGATGCAGTGGAGACAAGAACTATGAATATTGAGATAAGTGGGTTGGTTGTGGGTAACGGAGGAAAAATTGTCATTGTCAAAGATGGAGTAAATTCTAGACCAATCTAGATATAGAGTATCTGTTATCTCCCAAAATAATTTATTTTGATAGTATGAAGAATTTAACTCATGCAATGAAGGATATGAATATCACTGACAGTTTGAAAGCCTCTGTTTTTTATTTGGATAAAAATTTCACAAGTTGTAGCTTTCGATGGCTTAGGCAAGGACTATCATAGCTCATTAGCCACCAAAAAGCTATGTTTCAATGGATAAATAGTTGAACCTGGGCCAAAGGAAAACCATCGAAAGTGGTCTGAGCAAGCAGAGTCAAAGTAACACTTTCAGTGGCTTAAGTGAGACTACAGAAACTCATTAGCCACTGAAAAGGGGTACTTTTGGAAGACTAGAAAGAGAGATAAAAGGGGTTTAAACCACCGAAAGTGAGTGGCAAGCAGCACCAGGAAAGGTACATTTAGTGGCTTAGGCAAGGCTCATAACATCTCATTAGCCACCAAATTTCACCGAACCCTGGCCTTTACCTCTTTTTTGTTTTATTGCTAAATATTTTGACTGCCATCGGAACATTTTTTGATAGCGGTCAGAGGTTTAGTCCTCTATGATGCAGACACTTCGGAGGGCTTGTCCTTTATGTCACCAACACTACAAAGAGTCTTGTGGTTTGAAGTTTCAACACATTAGTTGTTTGAGGTTCTGATGTTTTAGTGGTTATTCTTCTCGACCTCTGACACTTAACCGTTGCAATATTAGTGGTTTGAATCGCCGACACTACGGCAGCGTTCAGGTTTAAAGTTCCAATCCTTAGTGTATAGAGCTTCCGATCGATGACGGGTTTTTAGTTGTTTGCTCGACAATTAAAAGGGGTTTTTTCAAAGTTGCTATCTACTGAAAGAAAGAATTCCCCATGGTGATAGGGTAGGGGTTCTCACAGCTTAGGAAAGAAAGATAATGTTTAATTAGCTACCAAAAGCCAGATTTTTCAGTGGCTAGTTTACAAAATCATGGAGTATCTTAAACCACTGAAAAGGCCAAAATAGGGAAACAGTTGGGAACTATCACATCCAACCTCGTCAGCAAGACAAAATATCATTTTAGAGCATGATTACCCACTGAAAATATTTGGCGTCGTGTGACTACATGTGAAATGAGTGAAAAGGGTCATTATGCAAGTAGCCAAAACTGATCTGACTGCCAACCTTTAGTTTCCCTCCACCTATCCCAAGGGTCATCAAATAACCATCGAATGCTATGGATGAAGTAGGGTATAGTTACCTAGGAAAATATATCTCAGGGATCAAGATGCTGTCATCATTTGGGTGAACTCAGCTTCCATAAATGTTAGAAAATCCTCATAATCAGTGCCATGGGACTCCCTCGTATTTCATGTTCGAAATTGGCAATTTTTCACCAAAAAACTGACATTGAAAGAGAAGCCTACTCAAGCACATTGTATAGAAGGTCTGGAAAATTGTTTTTGCAGGTACCCAGGAGATACACCCATCAGGATGAAGAAAAGTGGACCAGCTCTCAGACAGGTGTTAGGTGATTTCAGTTACTTAGAGGCCCATCCAGAGGTTTGTAGACTATTCCAGGAGGTAGGCTGCTACAAATACTTTGAAAAAATACAGGGTTTTCATCAGCATGTGGCTGAAACTTTTACCCTATCATTTGATGGTTCAAAAGCAATCATAGGAAGGGAGGAATTTCTCATATATGAAGCACTAATCTCAGAGGTGACTGAACTCCCTTGCATAGGAGAGAAGTGGTTCTAGACAACCATACCCAAATATGTGTAATTTAGATCATATCTCAAGCCTGAGCATAGGTGAGTAACATGGAAGAAGGTTTTTCCATCATCATGGCTGGAAGAGAACTGGTAGCAGCTGCTAAAAGCCATTATGGTCTATTTGATCTATGAAGGGAGATACAATAGAGCAATGATCTATCATTTCAAACTCATCAATCACTTCACAGGTAAGAACCCTCTTAATCTTACCTTTTATTTACATAGGAGTCTAGGGAAGATGGCACATCAAATGAAATCCTATCCATCCAAGATTGCTAGCAGGCTGTGCCACCATGGTCTTATCCAGCTATTGGTCCAGGATTTGTTCGAGAAAAGAAACATTGCTTGGCCCTATTTTCTATTATAGAATGGCTTCGAGATAGGCCTTCAACCAGAGGAGAAAGGGAAGTCCCATGTCAAGAAATCCAACACTCCAAGGAGTGGGAGAAGAAGGAGGAGGGTCATTTCCCTAGCTGCAACAACTGAACAACCTCCCTTCTCCTCCAAAACCAAGAAGGAAAAAAGGAATTTGGATTTTGGTGAGAAAGGTTAGGGGGTAGAAGCACACTAGGAGAATGTCTTAAACCTACCTTATTCAGATTCTAAGGAAGAACAAGGAGAGGATGCAACCCTAGCTCTGCAAATTGTTCCATTTACTGAAGCATTTCCATCCCCCACACCACAGGAACAAGAAGAACCAGCTGAAAGAGCTTCCTCCAGAAAACCTAGAATTCAAAAGATCAATCAGCTACTAAGGCAGGTTTATGAAATGGAGGTCTTGGAAAGAGAACTGAAGAGAAAAAATGAGACATTTACTAGGAGAAACAAGCTATTGCATAAGTCCTACTTAGAGCAGAGAGAGAGATACATTTTATTGAAAAGGATGAACACCAAGTACGTGAAGGACAATATCAGGTTGCTCAGGATGGTGAGGCTCCAAAGGCTGCAGTTGAAAGAAGCAAAAAAAAACCCTAGCTAAATCAGCCATCAGTCTCCAGCCTCTTGAAATGAGCCAAGGCCTAGAAAGCAATCCAAACATGAATCCCTAAGAATAAGAAGGCTGAGCAAACAGGCCTGGAAAGGAATTTTGGAGTGAAACCTAATAAATTTTGTGAAATAGAGCTTTCGATGGTTAAGCGGGTGCTAGAGAAGTCCGTTAGCCACCGAAAATTCCTCTTTTCGGCAGTTAAAAGTTCTGATAGACTGGATGCTTAACCACTGAAAGTGGACAAAGTTTTAAAAGCTAGTTTTTGACAAACATAACTAGATTTTGGTGACTGCAGATGGCTCAGGGACATAAGTTAAA
>LPNX010376598.1:0-87619 GCA_001517045.1 Pseudotsuga menziesii
TAATACTTTACCAATACCATATAGCTAGGACAACAAAATTAAATGTAGGCATTTCATTACAAGAAATTTGATAGGCATTTGAGTTTGATGGGAATATGACAGGTCAAAAGACAGAAAAAGATAGATAGACTTGTGAGGAAAATGGTATCTGAAGCGTTGTTTCCCTATTATTCCGCATGAGTATATTGTTATCTGCCCCAGTTTATCTTTCTCCAGTAGTTTTCTAATTTGTTAATTAATCTCATATCTTGTTCAACTTTAATGGTTGATTGTGCAGTGGTAAACCTATGTTTATATTTGTGCTTATCCCTGTAGGTTGTGAGTTGGGCATGGTACACATTGGTATTTTCAGTTTCCATTGTAACTTTTCACCCTTTGTACACATTGGTATATCAACATGAATTACCAGTTGAGTTAACCATCCTTTTAAGGGTTTATACAAGTACTCCTTAGCCTGAAAAGAATGCTTTGGGAAGGCAGAATTCAATTATATTGTTGAGATTTCCCCATAACTCAAATATGACCCTAACTTGGTTGATTTTGAAGGTCTTTTTGATAGGTTTTAGGGCTAGAAACGATACTAACACTGATCAGTAATGAAAGAGTCCCTAAATTTCCCTACTAAACAATTAAATGGGGTCATTGTAAGGCATAAATTAACCCTTTATCAAGGCCAAATTATCCCAACCCCTGAAACATGCCAAGTATGAAACCCTAGATCTGACTTTTGACTTTTTCTTTTAGGTTGCTTCTCAAGTTCATGGATGTAGACAAGAATATAGGTGACGCACTGGAGGATCTAGGGCTAAATAGGCAGACCAAAATTTGAGGGTGGCTTATAATTTGAAAATTGTTGTTATTTTTGGATTATTGAATTTTATAAATTTCTAAGGTTTTCTAGTTTATAAAAACACAGATCTAATCTAACACTACACTAATCACGCAAATGCGTATATTTACACATGAAATACTACTATATTTACCTCTAGGGTTTGTTGGAGGATCCTAATTAGGGAAAAAATTAGAGATATAAGGACAAACAAGAGAAAAATCCTTCAAGAGGATGTTCAATTGTAACATGTAAAAGTTGACAAAAGCTGGTAAAAAGCACTAATTCAGAGAAAACGCAGCATTACAACCACCATGCAATCCATAGAAGCATAATTTCACCAAACTTTACCAATGGAGCAACCAAGAAAACCCTAGATCCTCCTTGTGCTTGTGTTCTTCCAACAATGCTAGCATCAATCTTGCATGTGATGAAACCCTAGAATTCACCCATCATTTTACCATAAATACAAAGAAGAAATAGTAATATATTTGATAAGTTTCCCCTGTGAATCCATAGGCAAGCTTATATCATTAGAATGCATTAACAAAGCTAGAGTAGGAGTTTTAAGCAAAAACTTTGAAAAAACATACAATTTATTTTTGTGATCAACTTTTTCGTGGGCTTCATTTTGCTTGTCAAAAGTGGGCCAATCTAATGTTCCTGCAACTCCATAGCCATTGTAAACCCATATTTATATGGAATCATTGGTTTATGCTCTTCAATATGAAGGCCCTCTTAAAGATTTCCTCTTTGTACGAAGTCATAGACAATAATGCATTCCTTGCCCCGTGCATAATAGCTAATACAAAGTAGTTAGATGGTAATCGTTGTGCTTAATACTTAGCCACCGATGCTGGTTATAATAGAACATTATGTTTGCTTGTAGTAAAAATCAAATGTGAAGCCTTATAGAGTTTCTCTTCTTCCGACAAATACTTTATTATTAGGCCGTGAGATATCTCAACTTCAATATCTATTTGTTTTAGCAACCAAAGCCTTCATAGACTCCATTCACTACATCAAAGGCATTGACCCACTGATCATTGGTCTTCTTATAAATAAATCTTTCATAAAATCTCTATTTCCATCTCTCCAGGAAAATAAAGGGAGTCACTAGCTGCAAAAGGATTGGATGCTATAAACTCATGCTCCCGGCCTGTAGAAAACACAACAGCAACACAAAGCATAAAAATGGAAAGCCTATATAATAAATTACTAAAGGAAATGCATGATAAATTGGGTTATAAGGGAGATCAATGTTTTTCCTGCATTTCCAGCCTCTCCCAGGGATCCACTTGTCACTATTTTGTTGTCTAAGTAACGACAGAGGGAATCGTTGTCTTGGAAAGGCAGTTGAGCAAGGATACATAGTGATTTAGCTTTGGGAAGGTAAATTGTTGTCTCTGTTGTATTTGTTGCTTGCAGGCCAGTAGGATAAGGTGTTTCTTTGGTCAATATAGATACTGTGGATGGATGCCTCTGAGTGGAGTTTGGACCTCAAGCCCCAAGCCATGAGGCAATAAGTGTAGCTGTTAAAAATTTAGTCCAGTTAGGTGCAGTTGTTTGTGGCCAGAAAGGCCTAAAAAAATTAACTGAATCTGGTTTGAATCTCATCAAGTTGGGTGTAGAACCTTGATTAGGGATTTTGAGTTTTGTGGGTGGAGAGTTGTTGGGTCGACAGCTGCTGCAAATGCAAATAGATTTTGTTGTTTTTTATATATGTTTTGAGGTTGACAGTATTGATCCATGACCTTGTGGTCTGTATTTGTCTCACTCTGCCGTACAACTACCTATCTCTCTCTCTCTCAGGTATTAGTCTTCTCAAAACCTTGGACAAGGACATCATGAACACCTTCTACATGAGAGTAAGGTATTGCAAGTTTAAACTTAGTATTGTTTTTACTTTTTTTGGGTTTTATATGAAACAACATTTAAGATAGTTCAGTTAGGGTCAATTCTAACAACTGTCAAGTTGAGGTCAATTTCCCATAAGTGTCTTTTAATTCTTTAGTTAGGACTCATGAATCATATTTATACTGAAAGGTAAAAGGATTTGTTTATTAACTTAGATTTATATCAGATTCATGATTTCTTTGTTCTCTGAGATGTGTTTTAAAATCACTATATTTGATATTCCCAAAGAATAAATAAAAATATAAATTTGACTAGTCCTGCGAGGACTCAAGTGTGTTGGATACTGTTTTGTTCTCCATCATTCAAAAACAAAGAAATTTAAGAAAACTATTAAAAGTCTTCCTTACGTATTCTCTAGGATACTCAATTTGTCGATGCATGATTTGAGTTAGCATAACTTTGGAAATCATTTTAAGAATGTTGTTTGTGCTATTGTTACATGCATAAGTGATAATTCATTGCATAGAAATTCCAACAAGTGATTTTGTATTTGATTTATTGTGTGTAATTCTAGATTCATTTCATACTATTGAGGTTATGCAATGAAGAAATTAAGTGAGGAAATTTCCATTGACTGCTAGATGTTTGAGATCTATGTTAGTAGGACATGTTGTAGGTGGATTTATGTGATGAAGGAAGCGACAATAAGACCATGAAATGATACAAAATACTATTACCTACAAAGATTTACTCAACATGAGGGTAGCCTCACAGTTAACTAAAATTCTAATTCTGTGTGGAAGACAGTTGAAATTTTAGAATTGCAATTTTAGATTTAGGTTTTGCTAATGAATTTTGATGGTTGTTTTGGTTGATTTAGATTTTTGTCAAGAGGACACACCGTAGGAATATTATGTGATGATCCCTACAAGAGACAAAATATATGAGCATGAACTCATAGTTAATCTTTGGATTTTTTTTTTAAATCCATCAACAGGCGTCGCTTTTTCGACATGCTTCCGACACTCCGGTAAACACATCCGACGGCCGTGTCATGAATCTGATCCTTCCACCCATCGGACGACCGACGGTTAAAGTTTTGGACCGCGTCGGAAGGATGACTCTTCCAGTGTCGGTGGGCGTCGGTTATCCAACACGAGTTGGATAAAAATATCGTTGACAGCACCATTCTTCCGACACTTCTGTCCGTCGGACGGCCGACGCTTCAAGGGTTGGAGGACGTCAGATTTTCGATGGTTTATAAAATTTTGATTGGCACTTTGGAAGGAAAAATGGTCGAATATGCGACACAATGGTCTGTCGGATCTTCAACCCACATTAGTAGAATGTCGAAGATCCGACGTTACGCCACCGACAGCAAAATAAAGTGTATGAGTTGAAAATGCGACAGATAAATGTCGGATTTCAAACATGCAAGGTGTCGGATTTTGGGTTGAAATTCTGTTGTGTTCATATGTATTTATCTATTGAATCTATGTGATAAATCTAAAAAAAATATTGACATCTCATGAGAAATTGTTTTATTTTTGTGTTGTCCTTCTTTTTGCAGCTCATCTGATGCAAACAAGATGGTGCAAGAATGGACACTATGCATTCAAGTGTCCTATTGGACAAGCCATCATTGAATATGTCCCGTGCAACAATTTTTTGAATGATGCTTTCCAAAGGAAAAGAGAGATTCATGGGAGGACAATGAACAACAAAGCTTATTACATTGTGCTTATAGAAGGGCTAAAAACAACCAAAATGTACAGTGCCAATTACATATGTGTATACACCAACTCTGAACTTCTATGTAACCAAATGAAGGGAATATACCAAGTAAGAAAAAGCAATTTAATACCGCTTCATGTAGAAGCAAGAACCATTGCTGCTGAATTTCATTTCTTTACAATTAACCACCATTCAAATATAAATAGAATGTTTGTTGATCTACTATCCGCTGAAATGGGTGTGAAAAATGAAATGTTATCAACATCTATTTCATCAAAATTTAGGCTTGTACATTGTTACACATCTTCGATATGTGTATGCTTGTTTGTTGTAACTGTTTTGGTGTCACTCATGGTGTGGCTCTTTTAATAAAGAAGAATGTTTGCCCCACAATGTAATGGTTGGTGTAAAATTGTAAGTTTGTGCCATGTATAATTTTCAGCATGTTATCATTGTTCAATAAAAAGATATTGTTGATGTATTGAAATGTTGTTGCTATGTTTTATTGTTTATGGTTTCACATTATTTAATGGTTCATTTGTAATGGAGATTGTTGATGGATATATATTTGTAGGGGCTGGATTCACAATATATCACGTTCCCCTTGCTCATTTGAAATCTTAATAGTGTAAGCTCAATAGTGCTTTATAAATTTGGCTTGGAGGCCTTCCTCATTAGCTGATATTTTTGAAACTTAGAATACATTTAGATTGTTACTTTATTCCTTGCACTCTATATTTTGCCTTATTTGATTTCATTAGCAAAAGTGTGGTGAAATATGCAAATGTTTTCTAAGGAAAAGTTGCAAAAAGGTTTAAAATTTAGTCATGTGTGTTGATGTATGTACCGAGTACCATGTAATTATAACAATACAATATTTATGGTAGGATTTCAACCCAACTCATAGGATGCTTATGGTTATACATTATAAAAAATTGAACCAATGTTTGATTGACTGCCTTATACTGACCATTTATATGTGAATAAAAAATTATGTTCCATGATATAAGTAGGATATTCAAATGTTGTTGTGATTCTGAAGGAGGTGAGGACACTTGGGCATGCAAGATTGCTCCACTATTTTATTAGCACAACCATTGGAGAGGACACTTGGGTATGCAGGATTGCTCCATTATTTTATTAGCATATCCATTGGATACATTTCGTAATTCAAAAGGATTAGCAGATACATTGATTTCAAGCCTTCTAAGGAATAAGTTCTTTGTTGACATAGCGTGATACCCATGCCAATTAGGGCTCTTGATATTGTTTGGATTGGACCGTAACTCTTCTGAATCTTGTGAGCTTGATTACTTTTGAAAGAGTAGGCTGAGGGAGATGGGTATTTTTACTAATCTATTGATTTTCAATGGTTTTGGACTTGGCATTCCCATTGGACTTGTTATTGGCTATTTCATGTTTATTTACTTCGAGCCCAATGAGGTGCAGGTTGGTGTTTGATTGCTTTTGTTTTTGTTTTATTTAGATTTGATAGTGTTTTTAGTTATTTGTTTTTATAGTTTTGGATAATGGATCATATTTTGTTATTATATCAGGAATTTGATATTAGGCAATGAGTTCATAACTGCTGAAAACGGGCTAAAAATGCATTGATTTTGGTTTGGATAATCATCACCTCCCATCCATCAGTATGTAAAACCTTGGAGAAATGAATTGGCTTGTTAATTTTGATTATAGCAATAAAAAATAGACCAATTATTACTAATTCAATGTAACAACTATAAGCATGCCAATACTAAGAATTTAGATATTGAGCACCATAAAATCTCAATCATAAACAAATCAATATATGGATAATAAGCATGATATATGAATCACAATCAAAGAAATAGGACAATGGTAAACCTATCAATATTAAGAATCTGGAAAGGGGCATATCAATACAAAAAAATGGAAATATCAAAATTAACAAGCCAGTTTGTAAGTGGACAGAGCGGATCTTCCAAGCCACGGGGGAAACATGTGTGACTAAAAAACATGGAGTTATGTTTGAACCCTGAGCTCAAAACCCAAAATCAAATATATTTTGCCAAAAGTTGTATATCGGTGGATGGGAAACATTTCTTATGCAAAACTAAATCAGTACAAACTACAAACACACATATAAGCGTTGTTCACGAATCCTCATCCACTGATATTTGAGGTTTTGGAAAAATGCATGAACTAGTCAAATCTATTTTTCCAAAAGTTGTTATATCAGTGGATGGGAAGCAATTCTTATGCAAAACCAAATCAGTTCAAACACACACATAAGTATTGTTCACGAATCCTCATCCACACTGATATGTGAAGTTTAGGCAAAATGAATGAACCAACCAATTCTATTTTTCCAAAACTTGTTATAGCAGTGGGTGGGAAGCAATTCTTATGCAAAACCAAATCAATTCAAACACACACATAAGCACTGTTCACTAAATTTATTCTTAGACGGGGTGTTTCAGTTGCCAAAGTCACAGCTATATAATGTCAATTCATTTGCATTGTCTTCTTACTCCAATAGTTTTTTCAGGCTACAAGTATCCAAAACCCACAACGAGAAGTTCTGATAAAATCCCCACATCCATATTGTGAACATAACCCCAACCATAAATGAAAAACATAAAAAAAAATTACAAATTGCAATGATTACCAATGCAGACAAAAGCAAGATCACAGGGATTAGCAAATGGCCATCGTGGCTGCAAAGCCAACAGGATATGAAGCCATAGTGTGTACAGTGTAAAACAGGATTGGCCCTGCTTTTGAGTTCTTTGTATGTGCAGAGACACAAAAACGAAGAACACTCACATGCTCTCTACTCTGTTTTGTCCAAATTATAAATGCACTATGTATTGTTTCTCCTTCACACAATTTTCCAATAGTTTGCATGTATCAATCAAATTTTGGCACTTGGCGAACATCTTAAATAGATATCCTAATTTTCCCCCAAGTGAAGTCAATCAAAACTTCTCTGTTGTTAGCCTTCTTCCATGAACAGACAAAATCATGATTTTGGTATGATTTGATAATATTATTACAGAAATACCAACCTTTGATCCATGATTGCAAATAGTAACATAATATATCAGCCCTTTCTGTTCTTTGGCCATGGTTTTGAGTTCATAACACGGATGGGAACATTTGTTCAGTTTATTTACAATTCCAATAATCAACAACATCTCCTTGTAACTTATTAAAGAGATGGTTTTATAGTTATGAAGGAAGGAACCAATGTAGCAGAAAAGGGTTTTAATCCAACGCCATTGCTTATAATTCTCCACAATTGGTTAGTTTAGAGACAAATTCAATTCACATGTTTTGACAACTAAATGGTAAGTAGTTTGTGCTATATGCTCATTCCATAATTGTTTTCAAACTATCCACCATTATCCCAAAGGTCCAATGAATTAAACCAAAGACTCTTATATGACTTTGGATCATCTCATAATGATAATATAATAACATTTGGATCATCTCATAGAAAATGATAATATAACATTTGACCCTCCATATTTATATGCAAAATAGTGAACTAAAAGAGCTCATTAACATGGCAATGTTAGGCTGTTCATAATTGTTGTTGCTAATGAGGATAAGTATTTCATCGTGACACGATATGCTTTAGAAATAAAAAATAATTTAAACAACTCATCTAAAAACTTTTTTATTATAATTGCAAATGCCATTAAGTAGTGTTTCATAGATACACTACAGCTCTGCAAGTACATACCAACAGCTTATCAAAAATTTTACAAAATTATAGCAAGTGCTAAGCCATCAATGCTCTAGAATATTAAGATTAAGAACATCATGATTTTAGTTGTTTAGAACAATACAGTCTCGTACTCTATACAAGAACCTCAATAAAAAAATTACTTTAGAGATTGCAGAACCTCCTATTGTCCTACTTTTAACGACCTCACACTTTCAACTTTCCACATTATTCGATTTTTATAAATTTGTGATTTTCTGCTTTTAACTTTTTTCCCAATACAAGAAACAGTAACAATTTAGACTCTATAGAATAAAACAAAAAAAGTTGAGAGTTGTGATCTGGTGCTATCTCCCGAAATATGATTTTCAATCTATACAGGAAAGATGAACTACAGAGCCCCACTTAAAGCAAATATAGAGGGTTGAGTAAAGAAGATAGTAGGTGTCTTTTACAAAATAGATCAAGAAAAGTAGATCTACTATAAAATCAACTTAATAAAAGTAAAACATACTAAGCGAAATTTGAAATGATGAACTACTTTTGTAAATTATTTCAAATATTTATGCATTGATAACCATTTAGGATCCAAATAAATACCCCCCAAAAGATAACTATAAATCAAGTGGGACTTCATTTTTAAAAATAAAATGAAAAACAATAAACTATGTTTTTCAAATAACTAGGAAATAATATGGGGAATTTATTTCAGGGAAATAACATACATGAGCTTACACAGCAATATTAGGTGCCTTTGCAACTTTTTGAGATATCTGAACTTTGAAGCATAGAAGACATTTTTCAGATATTACAAACATAGAAGACATTTAATTTTTGAAAACTGTTGAATTAAGCTAAAATAATCAGAAAAGTTTTGAAATATAATAAAATTGAATGAATTGACAACCTTTTTATATCCAGAAATAAATTAGATAAATAAAACCAAACCAGATCAGATTCAAAACTTATAATGAGAAAAGTACCCCGTAATATATGCATTGGCAAGCCTTTCATATCTGAAATGCTAACAATATGAAAAAGTATCAGAAATATTTTATGGGTTGTGTATTGGGTGCCTTTTCATGTCTCAAATAAATTAGAATAAAACAACATCTAATTGCAGTATAAGAGAAATTTCTAAATAATAGATTAACACTGAAAATGATATGTCTTTCAAAATGTATGCACTGGCAGATGGCAGCTTCTTCGGATAAAAGACTATTACAGAAAATACTGTAAAATAAATGAAAAAGTAATGGGTGAACATAATAGGAAAAAAATTTCCCATATCCATAGTCAGAATAAGGATAGAAAAAAGAGAAAGCATACTAAGGATACCATTTACAAAATTGTCCTTGGAGATGTTTATTGCATATATGAATAGAGATTGTTGAAACTCTTCCAATGGAGATGATTTCCCCATTGGACCAACAAGGTTCAAGGGATTTGCAAAAATATCAGAAAAAAAATTAAACAACTTGATGTCTATTAAATTGCAAAATAGAAGTTATGTTTGAGGACTGCCATAACCTCTTTTTGGCTAGCTGAAAATTGATACATAAATGGTGGTTATGCATTGACAGTGAGTTATTGAAAACATTGTCTTTTGCAATCAAGGCATAATTGCCATTTGACCTGCTTGAGGCATACACGCTATACACATTTGGAATTTAGATCTGATTTAACACCTGATTACATTCAGCATTGTATAAGAAGTGACGTTCTCTTATCTTTGACAAATTACAACTCATTTTCAATGCTACAACTTATTCCTTTAGTCATGCCAATGCTCTTGATGCTCTGATATCCAAACTTCAAAGCCACCTGAAAAAGATGCAAGGAAATATGGAAATGAGCATAACTTTTATTCATTTTATCTAGAATTACAAACCATAAAAAAATTAAAGTCTTTGCATAGTGATGGAATTCTAAATCATGCATGTTTCAAGCTTAAACATTTTAGAATAACCAAATTTTCATATTTGTAATTCTCACCTTCACTTATTTGGATTTCTTTCATTGTCTTGTTTGGTAGCTCTCGAGGAAATCATCAAATGTTTGTCTCCTTTTAGTCCCATGTGTTGGGGGAGGAAAGTATGCAGAACTAGATGATGTGGAAGAGCGCTTACGAGTGACCATCCTTTCCAAGAAATATTTTTGACATTGTAGGGTATGCCCAAATCCATCTTCTACTTGTCGGAAATATGGAGCAATAGGATGGTCCAACACTAAACTACTTGATACCAATGTTGCTTTGAACTCATTGGCAACATTTTCCATGCATTTATCTAGGAAGCGGATATGTGATTCTTCACTAGGAAACTGCATAATCGACTCAAAATGTCTCGAATACGTTGCGATACGCTTCCGTGATCATGACTTCAATTTACATTGTTAGAAGTAGTCATCGAACCATTAACATTATTATATACCTGAAAACAAATAAAGAAAAATTCACGTCAATAGTAAAAGAGTAATAGAAAACTATAAAATGAACCAAGTTATGAAATGACTACCATGACAGGAATATCCAAGTCATTTGCAACTCCAAAACCATTGTTTTCGGCGATCTGGCAACAAAACATTGCAACATATTAGGCCACAGCAACCACTCTTTAAGATCTAAAACATTGCTAATGATCTAAATATGCATTATGAAATACTCAAATAACCTGATATGAAGTTGTTTCATTGATTCTTATTTCTAGCTCTTCTTGTTCCAACCTGTTTTTGTCCCTCATCATGGTAACCTTAATGACATGTTTCACAAATATCCATTTTTTTCCCAATTGCAATCGTACATAGCAAAGTTTGGACCTGATTTCCATACCATATATTTTTTCATCTCATCATGTTGGCTTTGCACCCATGCCATCGAAGGATCTGAGTGGTGCAGTGTAACGTTATCATCTGGAATAGATTGTGCTTTTAGCCAGGACTGAGCTTCTATTTTCTCCACTCTATATTTTTTGTGGAAACCATTTTCCTTTCTGCATTCACGCCACCAATAAAAAACATGAACCACTATTATCAATTGATGCACCAATCAATCTACTCAATGATGGGAAGTTATTCATGTTGACCTTAAAAATACATTTTTCAAGTGTGAATGGTATGACTCAATGGCCCCATTTGTTTCATGTCTAGCATGCTTTAAAGTATGGCAACATTTTTCCCACATTCCTAATAAACATCAAAGAACATAAGCTAATAAATATAGAACATGTTAGTAGGCTAAACACGTAGGATAAGAGTGAAAGAAATAGCTAGGGAAAATTGAATTTATTGTGAAAACATAAAATTTTAAATCTAAAAGTATGTGAAATATTAAACTAGAGAAAATATTGCATAGCAGTTGAGGATTATCCATAGGCTATTCATTAAAGAAAAATCTCTAGATATTATAGTATGAACCCAAACCTATTTTGTCCAACCATCGTGCTCGAAACTACACAACAAAGGAATTTTCTTCTTTGAATTCATTCAGAAACCTATTGGCCTCCTCAAGAGCAGAATCTGTTTTTTTGTGGTTGTGCATAATGTCGCCTAAACGCTTAAAAATCGAATGCCTTTTAGTGTCATCCTTAACTTTCATGACAATATTTTTTAGCCATACCCTTCTGACATGCAAATTACATAAGGAGAGTTCACATTGAAATGCCCCCCTATTGGATAAATATGTTACACAATGTTAAAAAAATATTCCTATTTGTATAATGTGTCTTTAATATTGTATGAAACATTTTATTTCGAGAAAAGGGAAAAAAACACCCTACTAGCTATATGTACCTAATTGCACCAATCTTCGTCGATGCATCGTCTACCATGAATGCATTCAATTTCCACTCCAACATACCCATGCGTACTTTAAGAAGTAGTGTTTCCATCTATTTGGCAATATCCGAGGTGATAGATCTTGACATGATGACCCATGCCACAGGAACACCATTATGTTGGGAATCAAATGCCAATAATGTATAAAGTTGGAACTACACACAAATAAATATGACATCATTACATGATTGAATCATATTATAAATAACAAATGACAGAAGAAAAAGTACATACATGATATATAAACATACCTTAAAACGATTTGTTCCAAATGTAGAGTCCATTGCTAATATACTATCATGACCATATTTCCTCATCCATTCCAGTTGTAATGGTAGTTGGATGCCTACAATGAATGGTGTGTGACTCTCATCATTTACGGTTTTGTCAAACTCAGAGTAGTAGAACACTTTATCAGGGTTTGCAACTTGCCATATACGCACACTTTGGGCATCATTCTTGTCAAACATATATTGGGCATGTTTCAATTTTCTCTCTATGTTGCCAATGTCATCACGTGAAAGAAAACAATTTCGATCAAACTCTACTTCAAAAGAGGATACTTTATCATGCACTAATTCACGATGTTTTTGATGTACACATTCAACAGACATCCCCAAAAGAAAACATCTTTCTACACATTAACATAGTTCTTTGCTAACATGAGGTTCACGGTATGCCCTTGTGCCTACAAAATCAACAACCTCTTGTCCATGGCAAGGTTTACCTTGATTATCTATATGATTCATCTCACTATAAGTGATTAGGCAGCGTTTCGGGGCCTTCTTGAGTATGCAGATGCTAAAATGACAAAGACAACCACATCTTAGATGCTTACGACCTGGACGACTCCCCTTACCATGTGTAAGAACTTTGGATATATCAACAGGTAGTTTGTCAATCTCTCGGTGGTCATTTGGCCCATAAGTACACCAAAAGCTACAAGCAACAACAATATATTAACACTTCAGAATCCACAATAGATTAAAGCATCAATTGTTCTTGCTGCAACTAATGTTTTTATCTCAACTAGTTTACAAGAACCGAGAACAACAAAGAAAAATTCACATTGTATATTCTAAGGTGTTTTCAATTCTACACATTTGATTTCCATCATTTCTTTTTCTTTTTCTATTTTACTGCTGTTACTTTTTTGAAAGCTTGTTGGATATAATGGGTTTTCGCACTCCACAGTAACTAGCTCTTTAACTCTATATGATTTGATCCATGCAACATAATTACCTCCAACCATATTTCTTTTCAAATCATAAGAAGAATTTTTTTTTTCGGGATCTTGCACCTCAAGAACTAGAAGTTGGTGCCATTTCGAACCCATCTGAAAGGTGAAAACAAGGATCTGCAATCAATGAAAGAGAAAATTTAGATCAATGCGGTAAAAAGTTGTTACAAGATTTTAGATAATATAAGGATTACTTCACTTATAAATACATAATGGGTTCAAGGCCTCAAAGCCTCTTCAAATGGGTTTCAAAGCCTCTTCTACATAATGGGTTTGTTCATGAGGCCATGGAACTCTTCAATGGCATGATTCGAAGAACTGTGGTGTCATGGAATTCCATTATTTTAGGATTTACACAGAATGGACATTGCAAAGAGGTGCTGAAGATTTTTCAAAAACTGCAATTGGCAGGTGCAATGCCAGATTCGAAAACTTTTGCTAGTGTTCTTTCAACATCTACAGACTTGGCCTATTTGGAAGTTGGAATGGGGATCCTTATGGGAAGAAAGGCTGGAAAGGCCTTAATTTTTAGTCCCTCATTGCCCTTCCCTTGGTCAGGATTGAAGGCTCCTTTATTTTGCTAAAAGCATTTGGAAGGCATTGGAAGCTATCAAACACTTCCTCTGTTAGAAGGGGGAGCACTTCAGAAATGACCCATTTGTCAATGTTTACTCCCTCTGGTGACCCTGAATGCCATTCTTGATGCAGGAAAGCTTCTCGCTAAGAGAAGTTGGTTCTCTGCTACACCTTTCTTCTGCGATGGAATTAGAACACTCTGAGATATTCTCTTGTATGACAGTAGATGTTGAATTCCATGGACCCATCTGACGTTGACTTTCCAGCTTAAAATTTCTGATAAGTTCATTTTTTAGAAGATTTAGAATCTAATTCTTGATTGACTTTGAACAAGCTCGTTAATTTTGCACAAGGTTATACACTCTTTCGCCCTAGATCTGTAGCAAATTTGGATCAATAGGTAGTTTCCTGATTTTGATTGCGGCCGGTGGCCTGCCTCCTGGAGACAATTTTGGTAATTCTAGGACTGATTCTAGGATAGAACATAAAATTTATTAGTTTCAGTGAGTATTCAATGTTCCCTCTGAGGAACCACCAAATTTGTGCAATATGCAGCTCACTACTCGAATTAATTATATTTTTTTTCTTTCCATGAATAATAAATATTATAATTCATGTATACTATAATACCTGAACTTATAAGCTTAACCTATTGTTGTCGTGATTTGAACTAGATAGGGAAGAGAATATTATGATTGAGTTCCATTCACAGCTTGGAAAAATATGTATAACTCATTATCCTTGTTTTCTCCTGAAAAATTGTTAGTTTAAAAATTAAAATTGAAATCAAGGAAATGAAATGAATTACTATAGATCTATTGGTCACAGGTACGATTCTTGCTCCGGTAAATAGGTAACTGCTTTCATGGCAGTTGTAATGCTTAGGGTTCAGGCATCCAAATATTAACAATACATCAATATCTTAAGAGTACATGAATCAAACTCTTAAAATGAAGATGTATGGAAATAAATGATTGGAAATGGATTGAAGCTTTCGTTATAATTCATGTTTATAAAAATTCCCTACGCAAGCTATAGATTGTAATGCACGACATCATGCAGGAGATCACTCAACTTATAAAGAACATAACCTTAGCGCTACATTTAACTTAGTATTCACGAAATCATAGTTGAACTTATAAGCTTAGACTGTTGTTTTTGAAATGGTACCTTACAGATTGTGGCATCTAGTAATCAATGTCTGAGCTCTATCACCAGCATATGCAACCTAGACTAGCTTATGGGCATCAACAAATTTCCACGACAAGGATCTAGGAATAGGAACAACCCACACCAACTTATGCGATTTGAAGCTTTCCACACCAAGGATCGAAACGGGGGAGCCGGATTGATGGTGATTTGAAAACTGATCTAAGAACACGGAAACGGGATATGTCGTGGTTTGAAAACGCTCAGGTTGGTAGAAAAACATTAATGCAGGACTTTACGTAGTGGGCGGTGGGCGGTAGTGGCAGCAGGATGATGGATGATGGGTGACGGAGGTTAAACGGACAGTGCAGCCCGAAGCTGAAAAGTTAAAAAAAATCTGTCAATGGACGACTCCTTGGACCTAAAGGGACCCACGCCAGCTAGCTTATCTATAACACCCCGGTTTTGACCTCGTTTGCATTAATACATATGTTGTAAATAATCATGATGAGGAGCTAAGGGCAAAGGCCCCACCATTGATTTAGTTATGTTATGTTTCGAATTGGAATGGTCACCGATGGTATATCGAGACATACAGCATATATTAAATTGTGGCATCATGTAAACACGCATTTTAATTAAATAACCCAACCAGCTATGTTCACTGCAACTAATTTGAGAACGGGCGTGATTCCAAAGGATAAGGAAGGGGAATGTTGAACATTGAGTCATGGGGGAAGAGCCATGTGTCACCACTCTCTTTTGCTCACCACCACCTTAGTTATTCCATTGTTAATTGGGGGCAATGATTGGCTGGCAAAAAGACCACTACACTCACACTCTCTCCACGACGTGCCTTGGGATAGCGGATGGTCTGTCCACTATGGGGATCGAGAGTCTGTTCATTTCCCTCTCGATGGGCAGAGTTAAAAGGTTCCACATTCCATTGTTTGGGGGTTCGCCTTCCCTCTCTCACGCCGATTGCTAGTCTATGAGTTTTTCTTCCCCATTCACGCAAAAAGATGGTTCTCCTCTGCCTCACAGATTTGTTGGCCTGCGGATCAATTATTTCCTCAGTTCACACAGAGTCTGGTGTCTTCTTCCACCATTGTCAGATTGTGTAAGGTTCTGTCATTCCATCGTGGAATTGTGGTAGGGATTTCATTCACAGTTATGTGCTTTGGCGGTGTCTTTTTCCCCTCACGCACAGATTGAGAATCGGTTTCTTTCCCCATTGTTGTCTGGGTAATTTCTCCATCGATTGTCTTGAGGATTGGGTGTTGTGGGTTCATAGTTGTTTGTGGGTTGTTGTTTGCCACGATTTATTGGCTATGTTTTTCCCCTACAAAAGCTTAAATAGTTGTTTGGTTGCTTGCATGCAGTGGTTTTGTCCTCGAACTGCATTGGAGTGGTGAATGAGGGCCTGAGGTGCTTGATAAACCTGGTGGGTTGAGAACCACACAGACAGAGTTACTGAGCTGACTTTCTTCTCCACGGCCCCTGAATAGCACTGGAAGGGAGATCAAGGTCTGAGGGACTGCGTTGCAGAGAAGGGACTGATTTCCTTGTGTTGGGTGTGTGTGGGTGTTCTAGAAGCCAGGTTGGCTCTGGTGTTGGTGTCTGTAGCTCTTCAATGAGCTCACCAGCTTAGCATTTAGCTTTTCCCGGCTCCTAGATGCCCTGATAAACCCAACTTTGTTGGCTTGGCTGATCCGTTGTTCGCCTAATAAACCCAACTGTGTTGGCTTGGCTGAACTTTGTACCCTTGTGGTGTTGTTATCCTTGACTATGTGTAAGCCTATTAGTTCCTTATTTCTTGGGGAATCATGCCCAGCTGGGGGGTGGCAGCGTTGCTGAGAGATTAAGGAGCACGCGGGCCTATGGTTGGGTGGAACGTTGTAGCAACATAGCTGGCTGCAAAACAAGTTCTTAATAAGATAAGTATTCTTACCTAACTTGTGTCTGCAATCATATTTATCGTTGATGAATGATGATATACATGTTAAATGTTGATCTGTATATGCATGAGTGTTGATTGATATGTTTTGCTTCCGTTGTGTATATGAATGATTATGCTTCATAATATGTTTTATGTTTTTAAGTATCATGCTTCAGCAGTATATGTATGTATGTCCAGGTTCATGGGGCTAGATGCCCGGATGATTTGATGTATGGTAGCGTCCTCTTCATCGGTCGGAGGGTTGGGGACGTTACAGTGTGGTATCAGAGCCCTGGTTGTAGCATGGGCCTAAATGGGCCGTGAAGATGCAATGATAGAGCTTATGTTGCAGCATTTGGGCCTCACAGGGCCATGAGAAACAGTTAATAGAGGCAGGTTTCCTACTGCCCAGCAGAAACCAGGAAAAATGGGTGAAGACAAGAAAATTCACAAAATTTTCTAACTGCCAGAATGTCAGCTCATCGGAAAACTTAGTGACAAGTTCTTCCAATGCAGTGGAGCACTTAGTGGGAAGGCCACCCAATGGATAGTTGATCCGACAGCCGATGCGGCGGGAGACAAAGGAGGAAAGTTCAGAAAATTTTCTAAGTGTTTTGGCCGTTGGCACAGCAGAACACTTAGACAGATGGATCACCGATGAATAGAAGATAGTTGAGCCGATGAAGTGGCGGAAGGGAAGACTAAAGAGAAAAATTTTGAAAATTTTTCTAAGTCATAGAATCATCGGCCATCAACGATGGTTAGTTGATCACATCGTCGATGCTTAGATGATTCAATTGCTGATGAGCTACGTCAGATAAATTTAGTTGATTAAACGTCCGTCGTTGCGGCTGATTAGTAGACTATTTCATCGATGGAAATTGTTCCGACCGCCGATAGACCCGTGGCTGCGAAAGGCATAGAAAGATCGTGGGCCGCCATTGCGGCCACATAAAGAACTGATCACCCAATGAGCATCCGAGTGCCGATGCTACAAAAGACTAGTCGCTCCGACCGCTGACAAAGTCATGAGCTGTGGAAGACATAGGAAGATTGTGTGTCACCGTTGCGGAAGCCAAAGGGACTAACCGTCTGATGCATAGGGCACCCGGCCGTCGACGAAACAAGTTAGCCTATGCTATCGCCGATGAAATTTGGAAGGATAGATGACTAAGGACCCAATATGGCAGACGAAATCAAACCAATCAATCGCCGATGAGACTCAGGACAGTAGACCACTGCAGGCCCGATACGACGAAAGGAAATAGACGAGCAACTCGCCGATACAGCGGAAGAAATTAGAGGTTTCAGCCGCCGAAACACCGGGGAGTTAGTAGGGAAGAGACCCAATTAGAAGAAAACTTTGATGAGTATAAAGTCATCGGAAGTTTAGTCGTTTTGCCCGCCGAAACGCTGGAGAGAAATAAATGAACAGACTAATTATGAGCTAGGCGTTTTGACCACCGAAGTGTCGGAAAGATAGTTGGGAGAAGGTCCGATTTGGCCTAAGGAGATTTGGGTTTTTCGAAGGAATTTCTCTGTAATTTTTTCAAGCAGTTTCCAACTGTTTCACTAGATTTTAGCAGACTATCAAGGGATTACAGAGCTAAACAAGAGATAAAGAAAAATTATGTGTTTTAGCATAATTGTTGTTTTATAAATTTCCAAAAGAGGAAGGTAAGTAGTTTTGATTTATATTAATGTTATGCATCTAACAGTTTGCTACTAACACATTGCAGAATTATAGACAACTTCTAAGAGTAGTACTCCAGAAAGAACAGTGTGGTAAAGCAAGATGTGGTTCAGTCATGAGAACCCATGATGGGTATGATGCTCGGGATTCTTACGAGCGAGAAGAAGATGCCATGGGAGAAAATGTCCGTAATGGAAATGATGACATAAAGTCTAATGGAAGGAGATTCCAGGGGACACCGTCCGAAGTTGCAGCCACCATGAGAAGCTTGGTTAAAGCCCAAGAAGAGAAGCATCAGTTGAATGCTGCCATATTGAAGATTTTGACAGACTTGCAGAAAAAGATAGATTCTGGATGAGGTACAACAATACCAGAAGGTAGTAAGAGCAACACTAGGAGAAGAAGAAGGACTTCCCGTGGATCATCTGACTCTGAAGAATCCAGCAGGGATACAAGTTCATCTTCTCATAATAATAAAAGAAGAAGGCACCATAGGGATCGCTCTCGAGATGAATTTAGGAAAGCTAAACCTCCTACATTTGATGGTGAGATAAAGACGGGACAAGAAGCTGAAGCTTGGCTTCTTGGGATAAAGAAGTACTTTCAAGTGTAGGATTATTCAGGAAACATGAAGGCAAGAGTTTCCATGTTCAATCTGAATGGAAGGGCATCCATTTGGTGGGAACACTTCAAGCAAGTAAAGAAGATCAGTGAAAGGAAACTGAAGTGGAAACAGTTCAAGAAGCATTTCAGGCAAAAATACATCTCTGACAGGTATTATGATGATAAGATTAAGGAGTTCTATGAGCTGAGATTGGGAAATCAAACCATGGATGAATATGCAAATAAGTTTTTGGAATTGTTGAGGTATGTCCAGTACATTAGAGATGAAAAAGTGAAGGTCCAGCGGTTTCTAAGTGGATTGCCTCAAGCTTACAAAGATAGAATTGAGTTCTATGAACCAAGAACTCTCGAAGAAGCAATGAGAAAGTCTAAATATTGCTATGAGCAAAGCAAAGGTAAACCTAATTACCATAAGGCATTGAAGGACAAGAAGAACGAGAAGTTTGACCAAAGAAGGAAAGGTTTCAAACCTTCTAGATTCAGGAATCAGCAAAAGCAGCCATCCTAAGCTGCGAGTAATCCAGTTGGAGTGACAGGTGGGAAGCCTAAGGAACCACATCAGAATAAAGGTCCACTCAAATGTTGGAAATGTGAAGGACCCCACTTACGCAGATACCGCCCACTCGAGAATGAAAGTGCAAGGCTAGCTTATAATATTCAGGAAGCAGAAATAGTGGGTCAAGTAGCAAGGGCAGTCCCTAGAATTTATGCAGCACTGGAGGACTGCCAGGAAGATCACCAGTCAACTGTGGTTGAAGTTGCAGGTAAGATTGTTGAACAATCCATTTCTATTTTGATTGACCCTGGTTCTACTCATAGTTATATCACTCCTAGGGTAGTGTAGATTTGTGCTTTTAAGAAGGTCAAGCATTGGAAACCTTGGTTAGTTCAGCTAGCCACTAGGACTAAGAGAAAAGTCAGTTAATTGGTAGAGAAATGTCCATTGGTTATGAATGGATTGATCACTTGTGTAGATCTGAATTTTCTACCACTTGGTTCCTATGATGTTCTCATTGGAATGGATTGGTTAGAAGTTCACCATGTGAAGCTTGACTGTTATAACAAGACTTTTGAATGCATGAATGAAGAAGGAAACTGGGTAGTTATGAAAGGTATTCCGAAGCTAATTTCAGTAAGACATGTTTCAGCAATGTAGTTGAAGAAGTTCTGTAGGAAAGGTTGCCAATTGTATGCAGCTCATATTCTGGAACCAACAGGAGATGAGACTCCTAGGTTGGAGGACTATCAGGTGTTACAGGAATTCAAGGATGTGTTTTCTAATGAGATTCCAGAGCTTCCTCCAAAGAGGGACATTGATTTCACCATTGAACTTGTGCCAGGAGCAGCACCAATGTCCAAGACACCCTACAGGATGAGTACACCGGAGATGCTAGAGTTGAAGATACAACTGCAAGAGTTGTTGGAAAAGAAGTATATCCGACTGAGTGTGTCTCCTTGGGGAGCACCGGTTCTGTTTGTGAAGAAGAAAGATGGTACACTCAGGTTATGTATCGATTACAGATAGTTAAACAAGGTTACTGTGAAGAATAAATACCCTTTGCCTAGGATTGATGATCTCTTTGATCAAATGAGAGGAGCAAAAGTATTTTCCAAGATTGACTTGAGGTTTGGTTACCATCAAGTGAGAATCAAGGATGAAGACATTCATAAGACAGCCTTCCTGACAAGGTATGGACATTATGAGTTTGTAGTGGTACCATTTGGTCTCACAAATGCACCAGCTACATTTATGTGCCTTATGAACAATGTCTTCAGTAAGTATTTGGACAAGTTTGTTCTTGTTTTCCTTTATGACATTCTTGTTTATTCTAAGAATGAGGAAGAAAATGAAGAGCATTTGAGACTGACATTACAAGTGCTCAGAGAACATCAGCTGTATGCAAAACTGAGCAAGTGTGACTTCTACAGGGATAGAATTCAGTACTTGGGTCACATTATCTCAGAAGAGGGTATATCAGTAGACCCTAAGAAGATCAAAGCCATTATGAATTGGCCTACTCCAAGAAATGTGACGGATATAAGATCTTTTATGGGACTTGCAGGATACTACAGGAGATTCATTGAAGAATTTTCCAAGGTTGCACATGCCATCCACTTTTTTTCAAAAAAAGGGAGTAAAGTTCAAATGGACTTCGAAGTGTGAAGAAAGCTTCCAGCGGTTGAAGAATCTTCTCACCAGTGCACCAGTATTGAAAGTTGCAGATCCAGAGAAATATTTTGTGGTATGTACCGATGCATGCGGACAAGGGCTGGGAGGAGTCCTTATGCAAGATAACCACGTGATATGTTATGAGTCAAGAAATCTAAAGGAGCATGAGAAGAACTATACCACTCATGATCTCGAGCTTGCAGCCATAGTACATGCTCTCAAGATGTGGAGGCATTACTTGATGGGTAGAATATTTGAACTCAGAACAGATCACTGTGGACTGAAGTATTTGTTTGATCAGCCTACTCTGAATGCTAGGCAAGCGAGATGGCTAGAATTTTTATGTGAGTTTAATTTCGAAATCAAGCACATAAAAGGAAAAGAAAACAAGGTAGTTGATGCACTCAGCAGGAAGGTACAGGAAATGCATGTGGCATCTCTTAGTATTTTCCAATCAGATTTGAGGTAGTAGATTGTTAATCATGTTGCCGGAGATAAATTGTATGAGCAGGTAAAAGACAAATTGCAGTAGCAAAGTCTTGAGAAGAAGTATGAGGGATATAAATTGGAAGAAGATGGACTTCTCACTTATAAAGGCAGAATTTATATTCCGAATGTAGCAGATTTGAGGAGAGTTGTTATGGATGAAATCCATCAAGCTCCATATTCTAGTCACCCAGGGTACAAGAAGATAATTGCTACAGCTAGAAAGCAGTACTTTTGGCCAGGAATGAAAAAGGACATGGCTGAATACATTTCAAGGTGCATGAAATGTCAACAGGTAAAAGTTGAGCATCAACATCCAGCAGGTTTGTTGCAGCCTTTGCCAGTCCCGGAATGGAAATGGGAAGTTATTTCCATGGATTTATATTAAAGGACTGTCGATGACTTGGAGACAACATGATTCCATCATGGTTGTAGTAGACAAGTTGACTAAAGTAGCACATTTTATACCAGTGAAGTCTACGCACAAGACTAATGACATTGCAAAGATCTTCATGAAGGAGATTTTCAAATTGCATGGATTGCCGAAGGAAATAGTTTCTGACAGAGATGTCAAGTTCACTTCCAATTTCTGGAAGGGATTGTTTACAGATTTGGGTACAAAGCTAAACTTCAACACTGCATACCATCCTCAGACAGATGGGAAGACAGAAAGAGTTAATCAGGTGCTTGAAGATATGCTTCGCATGTATGTGATGGACAAACCAACCAAGTGGGAGGATTACTTACACTTGGTAGATTTTGCTTACAACAATGGGCAACAGGCATCCTTGGGGATGAGTCTGTATGAAGCTTTGTATGGAAGAAGGTGTAGGACACCAGTGACTTGGGATAACCCAGTGAACAGAGTTGTGCTTGGACTAGAATTGCTCAAGGAAATGGAGCAAGAGGTTGTAAAGATTAGGCAGAATCTGAAAGCAACACAGGACATACAGAAAAGCTATGCAGATAAGCATAGGATGAACAGAGAGTTCAGTGTTGGGGATCATGTTTACCTCAGAGTGAAAGCAAAGAAAAGTTCCTTGAATCTTGGAAGTTGTGCCAAGCTGTCACCTAGATACTGTGGTCCATTTGAAGTGCTTGAACGAATAGGGCCTGTTGCATATAGACTTGCATTACCTGCTAGTACTAGAGCTCATACTATTTTTCATGTTTCTTTGCTTAAGAAATATGTACATGATCCTAACCACGTGATAAATTGGGATGTGATTCAGGTGGAACCCAAGGGAGAGTTCCAAATCGAGCCAATGCGCATCCTCGACAGGAAGGTCACAATGCTCTGGAATGGAGCCATAGGGCAGGTAAAGGCGCAATGGGAGCACTATGGACCTGAAGAGGCTACGTGGGAGCTAGAGGATGCCATGCGATTGGCATATCCATTTTTGTTCAATCCTGCGGAACACTGAGGCGGTACCAGTGTAGCATTTTGTTCAAATTTTGTAAAGCACTAAGGACAGTGCTATTGAAGGGGGATGGGAATCTAACACCCTAGTTTTGACCCTGTTTGCATTAATACATATGTTGTAAATAATCATGGTGAGGAGCTAAGGGCAAAGTCCCCACCATTGATTTAGTTATGTTATGTTTCAGATCGGAATGGTCACCGATGGTATATCGGGACATACAGAATATATTAAATTGTGGCATCATGTAAACACACATTTTAATTAAATAACCCAACCAGCTATGTTCACTGCAACTAATTTGAGAAGGGGCATGATTCCAAAGGATAAGGAAGGGGAATGATGAACATTGAGTCATGGGGGAAGATCCATGTGTCACCACTCTCTTTTGCTCACCACCACCTTAGTTATTCCATTGTTAGTTGGGGGCAGCGACTGGCTGGCAGAAATACCACTACGCTCACACTCTCTCCATGATGTGCCTTGGGGTAGCGGATGGTCTGTCCACTATGGGGATCAAGAGTCTGTTCATTTCCCTCACGCTGGGTGGAGTTAAAAGGTTCCACATTCCATTGTTTGGGGGTTCACCTTCCCTCTCTCACGTCGATTGCTAGTCTGTGAGTTTTTCTTCCCCGTTCACGCAGAAAGATGGTTCTCCTCTGCCTCACATATTTGTTAGCCTGCGAATCGATTATTTCCTCGGTTCATACAGAGTCTGGTGTCTTCTTCCACCATTGTCAGATTGCGTAAGGTTCTGTCATTCCATCGTGGAATCGTGGTAGGGATTTCATTCACAGTTATGTGCTTTGGCGGAGTCTTTTTCCCCTCACACACAGATTGAGAATTGTTTTCTTTCCCCATTGCTGTCTGGGTAATTTCTCCAGTGATTACCTTGAGGATCGCATGATGTGGGTTCATAGTTGTTTGTGGGCTGTTGTTTTCCATGATTGATTGGCTATGTTTTTCCCCTGTAAAAGCTTAAATAGTTGTTTGGCTACTTACATGCAGTGGTTTTGTCCTCGAACTGCATTGGAGTGGTGAATGAGGGCCTGAGGTGCTTGATAAACTTGGTGGGTTGAGAACCACACAGACAGAGCTACTAAGCTGACTTTCTTCTCCACAACCCCTGAATAACACTAGAAGGGAGATCAGGGTCTGAGGGACTATGTTGCAAAGAAGGGACTGATTTCCTTGTGTTGGGTGTGTGTGGGTGTTCTAGAAGCCAGGCTGGCTCTGGTGTTGGTGTCTGTAGCTCTTCAATGAGCTCACCAGCTTAGCATTTAGCCTTTCCCAGCTCCTGGATGGCCTGATAAACCCAACTTTGTTGGCTTAGCTGATCCGTTGTTCGCCTGATAAACCCAACTGTGTTGGCTGGGATAAACTGTGTACCCTTGTGGTGTTGTTATCCTTGGCTATGTGTAAGCCTGTTAGTTCCTTATTCCTTGGGGAATCATGCCCGGCTCGAGGGTGGCAGCGTTGCTGAGAGATTAAGGAGCATGTGGGCCTATGGTTGGGTGGAACGTTGCAGCGACATAGCTGGTTGCGGAACAAGTTCTTAATAAGATAAGTATTCTTACCTAACTTGTGTCTGCAATCATATTTACAGTTGATGAATGATGATATACATGTTAAATGTTGATATGTATATGCATGAGTGTTGATTGATATGTTTTGCTTCCGTTGTGTATATGAATGATTATGCTTCATAATATGTTTTATGTTTTTAAGTATCATGCTTCAGCAGTATATGTATGTATGTCCATGTTCATGGGGCTAGATGCCCCGATGATTTGATGTATGGTAGCGTCCTCTTCACCAGTCGGAGGGTCAGGGACGTTACATTATCCAGCATGAACTTACATGCTGGATAAGCTCAGACAGATATCACGTTTGTTTTTGGAATTATAATTACCATTTAATCATTCCTGGACAGATATCACGTTTGTTTTTGGAATTATAATTACCATTTAATCATTCCTTTTATCTTATTAGGTGGCATGTAAACCAATGTGGTTATAGTTTATGGTTTTTAAGTTTTTAAGTGGTAATGTATTATGATTTTTAAATTCAAACAAATTTATGAATATCTTAAAACAATTATTATTTCAATATATTAATTCTTCAATTGTCTATTTGTTTGAAATTTGAAATATCCCAAAGCTCATCATCATAGTTTTTAATTTGCACATGCAGGATCAACATAACTAGAAAGAATAGGAAGATAAATGTATCACGGGATCAACGAGAGACAAAAGGCAAAGATAAACCAAAACAATAACCCCATATTGAAACATGCCACCAAACTCAATGCGAAACTTAGGATCGGAAGAAGGGTTGGATGAAGGACCGAACGGAGTACCGAAATGCTTATGATTTGCACAATATTGCATGTAATACATTAAAAATAACATATTAGGCTCACGTTACATTTACGAGATTTTAATTAATTAAGCAAAGTAAAATATAGCCTTATTGAACATAGATGTGTTAAATCATGATAGATAGGATGGGAAATTAGTGTAAATAACATCATTATAAAAGAAAATTCCAGAGCCCAACGGGATCATAGGGATGAAAGAAAACAAAAATGGCTCTTGAGGCTATTGCACAGCTCAGTGTTCTAAATCTGATGGTTGTATTAGGCCCATTAGTGATTGTTTTATCAGCACATTCATTTTCTAAAATGCTTCAAATGGTAAGGTAAATTACTAAATTTGACTAAAAGTAAAAGCTTAAGGCAACAAGAAACAATATAATTTTTCCACATATATTCTTTGGCCTTCATCGAAACAACAGTTTGTCCATCTAAGGAGAAAGGCAGGTCAGGATTTAATGACCCAGGATAGACCAATTTGTAATAGGCACAAAAGATTGAGATTTCATTAGCCAATTGGATCAGATTTGGAAGTTTACTATCAAAAATCAAACTAGTTACAATATTCAAACAACCTAGAAGCCTTATCAAAATGCTCTAAGATCAACTTGTTCTACAATTCCTTTGGAACCCAGGATAGGGAGAAAGAGACACTGATTTCTAGACGACAGATGGTGTGGTCTTAACCTAGGAAGACTGGAGGCAAACCCAAGATTATAGAATTTAAAAATTATCCTCAAAGATGAATGGATTTATGGAATTATTGGTGCTGCCAAAAGCAGCAGTGTTGGGAAATATAAGAGAGTAGTTCTAGTAAGGCCCAGCCAAAAAACTCTTGTCTCCCACCTACAGGTAGCAGGTTTCTTAAGAAAAAGCATCAGTGATCGTGTGGAAGAATCATCACTGCATCACCCGCAAACTCTTTGATTTTATCTCTGCCATGGCTATTCTTAGACATCACTGAGCCTTTATTTTTCTAATATCATACCCAGAATGTTGTTGTTTATAACCTAAGTATAGGTGTCCATCTTGTAACATCTATGGGTTTTGTGATGTTGAGTTTGACTTCATAACTGCCTTATTAACTATACAGATGTCTCTTTTCCTTGCCCATAATTGACCTATTGCAAAAAATATCTAGGAAAACCACATAAATAAAGCCATCTAGAAACCACAGATCGTATCCTCCACACTTGTTTGCTTTATTTAGACAATTTTCATTCTTGATAGTGTGGGCTCATTCACTAGACATTATAATGACAAAATAGTTGTTTCCCTCCCACAAACTATTGCAAGAAGATATAGACTTCATACAAACAGCAAAGACTGTGCAATTCGGATGCATACCCATATCTTCATATATGCCTTACACATGATATCACATTCATAGTACAATTTTTTATGCCATCGCCACAATAGAAAAAAAAATATCAAAGCACTGAAGCGAGGTTGAAGAATGTGTGAGGAGAAGGATTGCTTTGATTGACTCATATCAGTATCTCCCTTCATACTAGACAACCATATCCATGCAAGCATGAAAATACTAATGTAGTCGGTGGAGTTCACCTGTGGACTGTGAAAGTCGTAGATTTGATATTTTTTAGTGTGGTTGTGAATTTGGTAGATCTACCTTATCCCAACAACTATCATAACATCAACCAAGGTTTTCAAAAATGTTTCCTTTGTTACCAATTATCAATTGATAGCTTAATTGGCAATTAATGCCAAACAGTGTCCACCATGTCTTTGCTTCCATGAAAGTTCCTACATAATCTGTTCTAACTCATTTTCATATCCTTAAGGTGCCATAGTCAAACCATAAAAACAACAAAAATTTGGCCATTAAGATCATCTTTTGAGTTTAGATCTCAAAAAATACAGGAGCAATATATACCCCCGTCCACCAGGGGAAGACAAACGCAATCCCAAGCTCCATGTGTATGTCAACAAGGGCACACACAGGTTGGAACAAGCATGCGTTCTTCTTGGAATACCTCATCTCCATGTGTATGCCAATAGGGGCACACATAAGCATGTTGGAAAGAACAGGTTTGTGTGTGCCCCTGTTGGCTTACACAGGGAGCCTCGGCATGCCAACAAGCACACAGGCATGTTTGTGTCCTATCGGCATACATAGGGAGCCTGTGCATGCAACAAGCACACATTTGTGTGCCCTGTTGACATACACAGGTAGCTTGGGCATGCCAACAAGCACACATTTGTGCTTGTTGGCATGCTTAGGCACCCTATGTATGCCAACAGGGCACACATAAGCTTGTTGGCAACATGTGTGCTCCTTAATGCCTCCTTAAGTGTTAGTCAATAGAATCTCTTGCAAATGACATCCTTGAAGTCTCCCTAAGTGTTAATCAGGGGTTGGCTGTTGGCTGCCAAATGTTGTTTGTGGGTCTGCTACCATGTGAGGCCTAGTCCTCCATGTGAACTTCAACTACTAGAATCTTGTTGGCTCTTGCTAGGGTTGTAACGTCTCATTTTGGACATAGCAGTGACTATTTCATATTTCCTTATGATGCATGTTAGACGTATTCTCTATATTATGATATACATGGAATGGATTATATCAATATAACATAGCAAACAAATATGTGTGCATACTCCTGTTTAAGATTCACATATATTACCTTTTCTTTTACAGCTTTGGCTTGGAATACAATATTGCATCTTTATTCATATATGTACTTATTTGGTCACAAACAAATAGTTGTCATGTCTGGTTAACCCAAGATATATGTGTTTTGAAAATTATTAGGGGAATCACCATATCTAGTGTATTATAAATATATTATTGAGTACAAGATAGGGGTCCAAGGAACCATAATTTTCTTTCTTCTTATTTGATGTTGTCCAATCTTGTCACTTTCGTGGACATAAGTGGACTTGATTCATTTTTTGAAGTTTCTAAGATAATTTTATGAGATTCTGCATCAATTAATTGTTTGCTTTTTATTTAAGGAAAATGATTATGTTTCTTCTAGTAGAGAAACACATCCATTCTTTATGCAACCAAAATCACTTCAGACAAAAGTTACCCATGCATATGGGGGTCAAATGGATATTAATTTGCAGGTTTCAAGACTGTCAGATGTTGTTATGGCACCTAGTCCACCTAATATGCTACTCAAAATGATCAGGCATAATAATAGTTTCAACCTTATGTTATCTGTGACCTTGCTAGATTTAACTTTTATAGAAGGGTAGAATGATTATAGTATATGCTGCATCAATCTTACATATGGATTGTTTTACCATCTCTAACTTTCATGCTCTTGTTGCAATTGTATTTCAAGATACTAATTCTATTTTTGTTTGTTGTATGATCAATGCATGTGGATGTTGCACCTTTGGATTGAAAAAGGTTGGGAGTTCATAAAAATTATCCTTTTGCAAAAGGATGACTCAAATGGGCTCAAAGAAACTTGTGAATTAATCCCACAATCAAACTACATGCGCCTAGAACACTTTAGGCTGGCTCCTCCAACACAAGGGGGGTGTCCCTAAGGAAAGGTATACGATGAAACTTAAAAGTAAATGGGATGGTGGACCAAAACCAAAGTCGATCCAAAGGGTAATGAGGTAAATGAATATGAAGAAAGAGGGTTTAAGAGCATGGAGAAGATTATATATCTAAGCCATAGTAGGATGTGCCATAATTAGTCCAAGTGGATTTTCAATTTGTATAAGAGTAAGAGGGATCCCTAATAGCATATGCACCATCACAACCATGTACTAACAACCAATAAATAGTGTGCAACTACAAATAGTGAAGGACAACCATAACATGAGACTATAATGGAAACAAACAAAATAGAACATCCTTCTAAAGAATGAACATCCCAACAAAATACATCGCATCTTTAATCACAATCCCATAAGATTATTCCATTGGATCAATTATCCCTTTAGATGAAGATGTATAATAGACAACCTCAAGCCTAGTGATTGAAGATCTATGGTAGTTGAATACCTGAGATGTAAACTGGGGTGGAACCATTATCTAATACTTCTTGATTCATGCTCTAGATCACCTTGAATGGGCTCATGATCTGGGTGTTCAATGATGGGTTATGTGTTAGCAGGTTTAGATTCATATGCTAGAGATTTATTTTCCTTAGGTAGCTCCTCGATCACAAGTCCCCATTGGCCCTTTTCTGGATATAAGTTTAATGCAGTAAACCAAATCTGTTAATATGCTTCAAAATGAGCAAGAACCTTTAGAACATTTTCAGATGAAACCTAGGATTTCCTGTTGTAAAAGCCAACCTCCTTCCCCTACAATTTCACCCTTTGTACATGAAATTATATAGATTTCCATCCTAATCACTTTAGTTTTTCCATGACTGCTAGTTTCCCTACAATAAATCAGTCAATACTTTTGATTTTGACCAAGGTGTTGCCTATTTCTCCATTTACTATAGTAGTATAATTATCTCTTCAAACTTCAGATTCACACCACTCTGCTTCCCTGACCAGCTTAGCATAGATGAAAGAAATCCCGAATCAAAGGATAGGCTGGCAAACAAGCATAAAACAATGACAAGTGTTTTTACCTCTCGATTTATAATAAGATATCCCTGACCATTCATCATGTATGAAATCATCATTATCATGTCATATTCGACATCGGGGAACTTCAAAGGAAGCTTGGTTGTCTCTATATCAAAAGCACACACACGAAATTCAGCTCATTGAAGAAGATTTACCCTCTTTTCCAAGGTAACTTTTGACGAATCCACTTTAATAGTGTACTATTGTCCACATATTGCATCTGCAGGATTGCAAAATCCATAAACAAGTAAAGAATGGATGTTATTTTTTGGGTATATAAAAACTCTTGCTGCAAAGGCTGTTGAATGTGGACTTATGATGTAGAGACAAGCCATTATTTGTTCAAAATCATCTTGAAAACGTAACAGTATGTCACTATGCATGACTGGATTGAACTTGCATGTTTCTATAAACCCCTAGCTTATCATTAAAACAGTATCAAGTTTGCAATATATTAATAAGTTATTAACCAACCAATACTGAACCAATATAGTGTACGTGATAAAGTCTAGGTGTACAAGTGAATCCCACCAATCTTATCAAAAAAAATTCAAGGCCAAAAGAATAGCAATACAACCACAACCAATCAATAAATTCTAGATTGTATTACAAAAACATAATCTAGAAGAATCTCACCATTATCAATAGCAAAGCGAACATGATAAGGCACATCATACTCTCGCATTTCAATTATGCAGTCTAGATAATCTTGTACCCTTTGTTTGTTATCACTGCATATAAAAAGCACCAAATAAGTATGATGCATATGAAAGCTCAGATTAGTCATGAAAATAGCAAGGTAGAATCAAAATGAGAAGGATGAGCTTGTATGCTAATCTCTCTCCTACACTTGCAACTTGCATATAAAACCATGAATATTACTATTTGTGTTTAGCAAGAATGACTATTGAAGAATTACTTATTCCCATAAATAATTTGACGGGTAATTGCACCAAGAGGTGCATTCTACAACACAAGTGGGATAAATGTTTGGTACTTCCATTGTGCATGCCTTCATATGTGCCTTCGTGTGTATATCGCTCTATGTGTATAAGGGCAGCTTAATATATATAATTATAGATCATGAATGTTTAAACCATAAGCATAAATGTTGGTGTTGTATCCATCTTAACCCATGCTTTTATCCTTCTAACACCTAATAGGTCTTGGGTTAAGATGAATCTATGTTAATTCATATGCAGAATGTGGAAATCTATAAAGCCAATCCCTTCAGAAGACACAAGCATATTTCAAAGAAACATACACAATAGAATACTATCTTAAAAGTAAAAACTCTCATAATTAATGAAAACAAATGTTCCCCAAACAATAAATTACCTCTTCCCAAAAAAGAATGATTCAAAGGCCTCAGTTGTTTCAAGTTTAGCCTGGTTCCTTTCAACAATAGGGAGAAGGTCACTTTTGGCATGTGTTAGGTCTTGAACTGTGTTAAAGTTGACCTTAAGATATGTTCTACACAAGCCTGATAAATGATTTTTCTACAATAATAAGATGGCAACCATTAGTATACTGGTTATACGAAATAATTAAGCTCAAAATACATAAGCAACAACTTGTTGCAACAAAATAAGAAATTAGGATGAATGGCAACTATCAAGCTTAGGCTCAATACTTTCAAAAGCAAGTTAATATAGTGACCAGCTAGAATCTAACACAAAAATCTCTACCACTGGAAAATTTTCCTAGGGGGTGGGTGGGTACCCACAAACAAAGACATTCCCATCCAGGTACCAATGGGACATCTAGAGACAATCCTCTCAATTTTGATACACCCCCAATCAATCAGGGGATATCCCTAGGAGGGGCAGCTGCCTATCTTCCAAAAAAATCCCAAAATATGAATCCTAAAAGTGTTATAAACCCTAACTCACCACACATGAAGGATTTTAAAATTATAAATATGGTTGATTCTCTCTTTTTCTTTCAGGCCTCTGTTGTGTGCATCCAATTGTGGGCACTTATGGGAAGCAATTTGTAGATAACATGTGAGTTTCTTTGTTAGGCAGCTGAGTCTTCAATTGCAGACAACTACTTTGCACTTAGACAACAATTTTTAGTTTGTGGGAAGAGATATTGCAGTAGTTGGTGGGTGTTTTAAAGAGTTGGCCATGGGTTTGCTCAAGTGGAAAGAGACTTTTCTACAGTGGGAATTAGTTTAAACCTTTATACTTATAATCAGTAATTTTTAGTCTTGAGTAGTGATTTTTTCTTATTGCATACATTTTTAACTTTTGACAGCAATAATGGCACCCAAGCACACATGACTATGGTCAAACAACAAGTAGAGAGATGAAGCCAGGTGCAAGTCCCAAGTGACTTTGATGGCATAGATTCGCTCCTCATAGCATAGCAGCTTAGCCAGAGAAATTCTAGAAGACATATTTCTCAAAAAAAAAATAGCACCCAAAAATAGCCCAAAACCGCACTATGGAAATTTACTCAAGTATTGGTATAAAGAAGGGAGGTGCAATTTGTATGATGCCAACTGGCAAGCGATCTATTCAAAAGTCAAGGATGAATTTTAAAGCTCCCTCGTTATAATGTGTCTGTGTGTAGAAGCAATAAGTTAACACTGCATGGCTGAAGAGAGTGATGGATAAACAAATGTGTTGTTAAAGGAAATTATTCTTTTGTTGGTGTTGTTGGTGGTGCTACTAGAGGATATTCTTCTGTTTCCCATTCAAACCTTTCTTAAAAAACACAAACTCCTCCTAGAATTCCACAGAAAAGGAAAACCATTCACTTGATCTCAAACTTGTTTGGCAATATAGGGAAAATTTGACCTTGCAATTGAAATTTTTTTATGCACATGAAATATTGTTTAAGACGGCATGCTCTCCCTTCACTAAGATGGCGTATGCTATAGCCTATAAATAAGGAAACTCAAGGATAAAGGCCCATAGTACATGAAATATCCATACTAATCTCCTTAGTAAGGAGAAAGAAGAGTTTGACACTCTCAAGCCAATTTGATGTGACTGATGAAAGGAGGGTTGCTCCATTTCACAGATGGATGGATTGACAAAATAGTTAAGCAAACCCTTGTTGAACAAAAAAAAAATCTTGTCTTTCATGGCCATAGATCTTGAGGTTCATATATTGTACAATTGGAAGGAAAATTTTATATTTTAACTAGAAGTTCTTTATATTCCTTGGTCTGTTTTGAATCTCAACCCCAGCACAAAATTGAAAAATGAAAACCCTTTCACCAAATTTGAACCCCAAATGCAAAATTGAAAACCATGTCGCCAAATTTGAACCCCAAATGCAAAAATGAAAACCCTGTAGCCAAATTTGAACCCCAAATGTAGAGCCAAATTTGAACCCCAAATGTAGAGATACAATCGTTTCACTTTCTACCATGATGATAAAGGGTTGTGTTAGGTCATGATTTTGTCTTCCTTAGTTTTATGCTTTTGTTTATGTTTTTGAAACTTGCTAATATTTTTGCTTCTAGGAAATTTTGGTTTATAAAAGTTAATTTTGAGTTCAAGCCTTTTAGTTTTTCATCATTTTGATTTTTCTTATTTTTAGGTCTACTTTTATAAATTTTATTTAGAGTTCATTCTTGAAGGGTTCTACAAGGTATATTTTGATTAAATGGTTTCATAAATGACACTAAGGTCGAGATTAAGCATATAAACCAAGTCTTAAACCTGATTAGTGATTTAATGACGTGAAATTATGTGTTGAGACTTTCTTGTGGCGCAAGAGCAAAATTAATACACTAGAGCACTACAAGAAAGTCGCGAGTGCCAAAATCGTTATTTTTTAGTCCAAATTTTTCGGGGGTTTTGTCCCTGAGGTGTTAACCACATCAATTATCACATTTGATACATGTATTGCCAAGTTTATCATTGAAACAGGTGTATGGTCATCATGTGAGGGAGATCGTGGCAATTGTATGCAGTTCATGGCAAATGATGACAGTGAGTGGAACAAGGCAGAATTTTCGGGAATAGGTTCTTAAGCTGAAGAATACAAATGTATTGAAAGTCGTGGTGGGAACATATTGCTAAGAAATCAGAGTTTTTACAGTTGAATGAAGAATTAGGGATTTCCAACAGTGACAGTTTGAAGTGATCTGGATAGTTGAAGACAGCTGGAACATGAAATTCAACACCTAACCTTTGAAGAGATCGACTTCCAACGCTTGTAGTAAGCTTTTGAGCAGGTACCCCGCGTGGCATTTGATAGGGTTTGTTTAATTGGGGGTTTTCTAATAAAGTCCATAATGTCAAAATTCTAAGGAAGGATATGAATTTGCTCACTCAATAGACTATGAATGATGAAATATTAATCAATATATCCAAGTATTCATCGTTTGAAATAATAAATTTCATAGAAGAGCTATTGGAGGTCCTTGAATTTTGTGATTAGGTCAAATTGTTGCAAAATTTGGTACAGAAGAGTTCCTGAACTGTGTGATAGGGCAGACTGTGAGAATTTGAAGATAAATAGACTATGAGATTATTGACAGGTGCTGTAAACCATAGTGAAAATGAAGAAAAGTGGAAAAACTAATAGAGCTAAGCCCACTGATCTCAGTTGGATAGATAAATTTCCAGAATGTGCTGAGCTATTTGCAAATGCAGGATGGTTGATATTTTTCAAGAAAATTGATGGATACCATGCAGAGGTCTCCCATAAGTTTGCCCAGTGCTATGACAAAGACACTGTATCTTTTGATACTTTACAATTCAAATTGACCAAGGAGTTAGTAGCTAAGGCAACAGGAATTAAAAATGAGGGAGAATTATGGTTTATGAAGGTGCCATTCACCTTTAATGCACAAAAGTACCTACTTCCTGGTATAATTTCAGATTGGGGTAAGGGTGTACCCATTCATAACTTCAGGCCTGAATGGATAGAACCTATTAAGGTTTTATAGAGTTATATTACATGTGAAGGAAGATATGCCTTCGTTTTTAAATACCACTTTAGATTTCTTCAACACCTCAGTAATGAGTCAAAGATGAACCCGCCCTTCTTCTTTCCAAAGAGCTTGTAGAAGATGTCTTGCAGAATTAAGGAGCACCAGAATCATACTAGACAGTCTATTTTCCACCATGGACTTATCAAACTCATTATAAACACCATTTTGCAGAGTAAGGAAAAAACTTAGGAATATTTCATTTTCTGGTCAGGGTTTCAAAATGGTCAAGAAGGACAGTCTCACAGAAAACAAGCTGATAAAGGACAGACCTTGATCAGAAAGCTCAGACAGAAGATAAAGGTTAAAGATGAAGACAATATTAAATTGGAGGAAGTTTCAGAGCCTGCAAAGGAAGATTTTGAGTCTAAACAACATCTTAATGACATTGAGAACAAAGATTTGCAGTCTGATAATAAGGAGACTGAGCCTGTTCAGAATGATGCACCAGCAGAGACATTTGTTGCTGAAAAGATTGTATCTACAAAGAAAATTTCAGGTGATGAAAAAGATACTGAAGTCCAAAAACAAAGTCCAATCACAGTCCTGTCAGAGGATGAGAAATGCTTGTTTGAGGAGGATAAACTCCCTGTTATTGATGAAACTAGGGTTTGTACTAAAAAGGAATTTCACAGTCAGGAGGATGAGGTAGCAGTACCAAAGAGAAAGAAACTAAAAGTTATTGAATTTTCCTCAGCCACCCATCAAGGCACAACTTTCAAAATTCTAGGGGAACTTGCTCTTGTGTGGAGACCAAAGACTAGACCTAAAAACAAGCTCAGGCTGAATATGAAGAAATTGTTGAACCCTAAATTGAATAAAGAAGAACTAACAATGATAGAGGACTCTTCATTTGATGAAAAATTGGATGTTGATAAGGGTGACAGTAAAGGAAAAAGGCCAATGGAATCAGAAAGAGAGTCTACCCTTACTGAGACTAAATTGTCTGATATCTTTCTAGAGATACGAAGTCAAATGTTGCAGGAACATCAAGAAGGTAAGATAAAGGCTTCTCACTCAGAAAAGAAGGTGATGGTTGAGGAAAATGTTCCCTGTGAAGCTGAGATTGAAGAAAACCTAAGTTTTCCTGAAACTCCTACAGAATTGTTTCCAGAAGATGAAGAAATCTATAGGAGACTAAACATTCCATGGCTTCCAAATGAGATGCAAAGTACAACAAGAAATAAAGCATTTGATTCAAAAAAAGAGAATTTACAGAGAACTGTAAAATAGTATAAATATCAGGTGGAATATATGCAAGAGACAAATGATGGCTTAGTCATGGCAAATAGAAGACTCAGAGAGGATCTAGATGAGGTGAATAGCCACTATCAGGAGCTGATTGCAGTCTCAAAAGAGGCATTGAAAAGGAAGAGGAATACAGAGTCTCAATTTACAATGTTGAAACAAACCATCAAAGATCTACAACAACAAAATGAAGAACTCACTGGAAAGATGGCAGAGATGGAAGCAGATCAACTGAAGGCTAGAAGAAAGGCCCAAGCCCTTGAAGGGATAGCCTTGTTAGCTGAAGCAGCTAAAGATTTGTAAAGCTTGATTACACAATCAGTTATTAGTTATGTTTTGAAGGATATTTCATTTTTGTAATTATTCTTTAGATAAAATTATTTTGATGAGTAGGCTGAAAAGTAGTCAGGGTTTAGTCTTTAACCAATTTTGAAGGATAGTATTAATGTATGTCACAAAGAGGACTAAGGGTTCGATTTTTTGGCTGGCAAGAGGAGGTCTTCAGACTTGTTCATAAGCTAAGTAAATGACTCTTATGTGTATTTGAAAGACTGGTTATGAAATATATGCTCTATTTACCCTTCAATTTGTTCTCTGGCTTCATTTATAGCTTGTTTTAGCTACTCAGTTGGTAATTTCATTGTTGGTTTAAAGTTTGTATACTTGTAGTGCTTGCCATTTGTGGATGAACCTCATTGTTGTTTTATGTTGGATACATGGTTATTATGCTATGCATCTCAGTTTTTATATGCTTATGATTTAGTTTTTATTTGGGTTATGAATGTATTCCCTCTTGTCATCAAATTTCTCAACTAGAAAACCTTAAAAACCCTAAAAACCTTGTTTTGTTTTGTTGAGATATTTGAGATTATGTTGGCTTGTTCTCTTGTAGTCTGGGAACAATTTTTGGCATAAACAAGTTGGAACTTACTAATGTCATTGTCAGTCACTAACGATGACAATCATTCTTGTTCAGTCTCCTCCTTGGGAAGCCTTTTTTTTCTATGGGGTCAGTCTTCTCCTTCGTGGGCATCCTTTGTCGTGGCGTCAATCTCCTTGGACATATTTAGGCTGGATGGCAGTCCTCTTTGTTCGGTATCCTCTCTAATGGGCCTTTTATTTCTATGGTGACAGTATTTAGCTTTGTGGGCTTACTTTGTCGCAGCGTCAATCTCCTTCGACAAATTCAGGGTGGATGGCAACATTTTCCTTCTTGCGTAGGGTTGCGAATGAGATTGATGGGATCATGGGGTTTGATTTGGGAATTTTAGTTTGATGTTAATGTTTTTTATTTGTGTTTTACAAATACTATAAATTTTATATTTTGTTTTTTAATTATTATATATTTTTTACAATGTAATATATTTTAATATTTTGTTTTATGTATGTTTTAATATTTTGTTATATATATATATTATATAATAGTTTGTTATTATTACATTATATATTATATTTTAATATTTTAATATTAGAATTTGGTTTTTTAGGGACCCATGAAGGGGAAAGAACAAACAATAGCCTTGTGCTGAGAGTGTGGAACCTTGATTTAATTATTGAATTTGGGAACACACTAGCCCTATGGGGAAAATGTTGAGCCCATATCATACAATAGATTTGTGGGGTGAGTGTTGACCCCATATCACACAAATGACCTTATGGGGAAAATGCTAATTTATCTCAAATTATATAGATTTAATTGTTGTGGAGTACACACCTCTAAACAATGGAACCTGTGCTAAAACCTAATAGTACTTACATGTAATCATGTGGAAAATTATGTGGTTTTAACATATAAAAGTGTTGTTTCGACATAATTACCTTCTAGGATTTTATCCAAAGGGCTAGTGATGTGACCTAGAGGAGGTATTACTATAACATTAGGCATAGAGAGAGCAAATCCTAACTATCTAAGATCCTATTCAAGTAGCTCATGTCCAAGATGTGGAGGATCTTGGATCTTGGATTTTTTTTATTTGTAGGCAATCGGGAATTGGAGTCTTACTAATATGAATATCTTTCTATGTGAGAACCTTTTTCCATGTTTAAGCATGTTTTTATCTTTAATTGTAGGTGTGTCTTAGTTTTGGATGGAATTTGTAGAGTTGGTGTAAGATGATATATTTTCAAAATAGAATAAGGGATATTGACCATATAAACAAAATTGTTGGTCAAACTTTATTAGGTCGATCCAATAGGAGTTCAACGAAAACACTTATGATTGGGATAAGTAATACTAGTTGATACTTGAGTATGAAGGTGGATTAAATAGTACTCATTGACACTCGAGTATCAAGGTGGATTAAATAATACTCATTGATACTCGAGTATCAAGTTCCAAAAGTTAAATGTAATGTGATCATTGCAATACTAGGATGATTGCCTTATTCAATGCATGGATGAATATTCCATGGGTTGGAGATGTCAATAACTGATGTTGGATTATCTAGGAGAAATTGTCCCAATGTGATGCGACTTCAGGTTTGATAATGCTTATTTGCGAGGGAAATGATGCTTGGAACATTCAAGTGGGATGATTACATGGCCTTTCAGAAGTTGTTGGATTCTTAGATGAGGAAACTTTACCCTTGTTTGTTTCATGTTGATTCTATTTAGTAATGTCGCTTCCCCAAGGGCGAAGGAATCGTTACACCCATTTTATTAGTTAATTACACATTCTACGAGGAAACAAATTTGAGCTTGACAAGACCTTAAACACATTCCTTTTTCTTAGAATCGTATGCTAGATTTTATGAGATGTTACAGACTTGATATTGCTTTAGGATGCCTATGTTTTATCACATAATGTTTGAAGTAATGTGTTGAGTAGTGATGTTTATAGACGTTACCCTCACGTGTTTACTATTTATTATTTCGACATACATCTCTTCTTCTAGGGGGGTAAGTATAACACTTGACTTTGGAAATTTTAGTTACTTTGATGTTTTCTAATGTGTCACGACCAATTATAAACTCGTTGTTTGATGTGAGAGTTTATGATTGGTGATATGTGTGTTTTAGCATGTGGGGATTAAATAGATATCTTATACACTCTAGGGTATATCTTTCTATATGATTGTGTTATTCATCATGATTTTTATTTGTGGATACTAATAAAGAGATGTAGCATATTGAGTGGCCTTTGAGTGATCCATACACGAAACATGCATTAGCATTAGTCAAATGTTGGGAACAACCTAAATGATGCATATATGTTGTGGATAATGACATCATGTAATAGGTGGCCTCATGCTCAAACCTAGATGCCTATATTTATGTGGACCCTATATTACAATATGTGAGGACTTTGGGGGGTTTAACTATGGAAAAATGACTTATTTGAAGCAAATTACGTTTTTTAGGTTTTAGCACTTGCAGCTAGTGATGTGAGGCTCAAATGAAGAATTTCAATGTTATACTATGATGATGAAGATGACGATGACGATGAAAACAATGAAGATGATGATGATGATGACAACGATGACTATGATGATGACGATGATGACGATGACGATGACTATGATGATGATGATGATGATGATGATGATGTTGATGATGTTGATGATGAGGAGGAGGATGATGACACCGATGATGATGATGGAGATGATGATGCTAATAATGATGATGACGACGCCGATGATGATGATGATGATGGCGATGATGATGATGATGGCGATGATGATGATGATGACAACGATGATGACGATGATGCTAATGATGATGATACTGATGATAACAATGACGATGATGATGATGACGATGATAACAATGAAGATGATGATGAGGATGATGATGATGGCGACGATCATGATAATGACGATGAAAACAATGAAGATGATGATGATGATGTTGATGATGACGACGATGACTATGATGATGATGGTGATGATGATGATGGTGATGATGATGATGGCGATGATGAGGATGATGAGGAGGAGGATGATGATGATGATGATGGTGATGATGATGATGGTGATGATGATGATGATGCTAATGATGATATATAAATTGTTTTTTTTAGGTTTTAGTACTCGCAGCTAGCGATGTGAGGCTGAAATGAAGAGTTTCAATGTTATACAAAGATGATGAAGATGATGATGACAATGACTATGATGATGATGATGATAACTATGATGATGATGATGAGGATGATGACGAAGATGATGCCGATGATTATGATGGTGATGATGACGGTGATGATGATGACAATGACTATGATGATGATGATGATGATGACGGCGATGACAATGATGATGATGATGATGGTGGTGGTGGTGGTGGTGGTAGTGGTGGTGATGATGATGGGGATGATGATGATGGTGGTGATGATGAGGATGATGGTGATGATGACGATGATGATGATGGCGATGATGGTGATGATGATGCTAATGATGATGATGACGATGATGAGGATGATGATGATGATGGTGATGATGACAACGATGATGACGATGATGATGTTGATGATGATATTGATAATAATAATGATGATGATGGTGAAGATTATGATGACGATGATGACTATGATGATGATGATAATAACAGTGATGATGATGAGGATGCTGATGATGGCGACGATGATGATGATGACAATGAAAACAATGAAGATGATGATGATGTTGATGACTATGACTATGATGATGATGATAACGACTATGATGATGATGATGGCAATGATGGCAATGACTATGATGATGGTGATGATGATGACGATGAGGATGAGGATGATGATGTCAATGATGATGATGAGAATGATGGTGATGATGATGATGATGATGATGGCGATGATGACGACGACAACGATGATGATGAACGTTACGAGCGTCCATCACTCTAGCGACGTTATGGACTATGTGTCGCTATAGCGATGAACGTTCGTCGCTATAGCGACATTATGGACTATGTGTTGCTATAGCGACGATCATTGGGGACATTTTCATTTTTTTCCAAAATTTTAAACTATTTTTACAAAAAAAAAATTGATTTTAACTTATTCGTAACAAACTGTCGTGGGACTTTTGAGCCATATGTACTAGTGTCATATCATAATGTAAATTTTAGATCCAATTGTTGGAAAGCGTTATTTCAGGAGTTGTGGACAACATATCCTCCTCAAACAGATGGCCAAACATAAACAGTGAATCAAGTTATTCAAGATATGCTAAGGATGTATGTGATGGACAAGCCATCCAAATGGGAGGATTACCTACACTTGCTAGAATTTACATACAACAATGGTCACTAATCAACATTGGGAAAGATCTCATTGAGGCATTATATGGCAAGGGATGTAGAACTCCAGTGAGTTGAGATAATGCTTGGACTAGAAATGCTCAAGGAGATGGAACATGAAATAGTCAAGATCATGAATAATTTAAAGGCAACACAAGACACACAAAAAAGTTATGCAGATTTGAAAAGAGTGCATAAGGAATTTAAAGTTGGGGATCGTGTTTACTTGAGAGTGAAGCTAAAGAAAAGTTCCATAAAGTTGTGGAGTTGTACCAAGCTGGCACCAAGATATTGTGGGTCGTTTGAAGTCCTTGATAAGATAGGACCAATTGCATAGAGGATTGCATTGCCTACTAACATGAGAGTGCATAATGTTTTTCATGTTCATTAGCTTAAGAGATATGTACATGAGCCTAATCATGCAATTGATTGGAATGTAATTCAGGTTGAACCCGAGGGAGAGTTCCAGGTGGAGCCTACAAGTATCCCTGACCAGAAGGTAACATTGCTCCACAAATGAGCCATCAAACAAGTGAAGGTGCAGTGGAGGAAACTTGGACCATATGAGGCTACTTGGGAGCTGGAAGATGCCATGAGGGAGGCTTACCCATTTGTGTTCAGTTTGTAGAACACTAAGGACAATGTTGTTTTTAGGGGGAGGGGATTGTAATACCACATTTTGACCCCTAGTGTATGTATTGGCTTGATGTGTAAATATTGTATATATGAGATGTATGATTCCTAGTGTGGAGCTCAAGGCCAAGCCCCCGCTAGTGAATGCCTAAGATTATAGAAGCAAGTATTATGTATTTTGTGGACCATGTGCTAGTAAACCATGCATAATGTAAAAGCATGTAAATATTTGTAATCCAAATAAAAAGTATAAGGATGTCTATGGAGGCAACAACAAAATGATGGGGTTGTGTGTTATCCACTAGGGAGAGATGAGGGGGTGTGGGAGAGTCAACACTCTATTGCCAAGTGTCATCTTGAGAACCGAAGTAGACACCCCTTTCAATATTTAATATTGTTGTGAGAAGGTAGCTGAGAAATCAACTCATGCGTTAATGGAGCATGGGGTCAAGTTCATAAATGGTATGGCCAAGTTGCTTGTGGAAACACTCAAAGTACCTCATGGAAATGCATTCCAGGGATCTTGAATCCAGTATGGTAGAGCCACAAACCAGGGGTGAATGGGGAGGTATGTGTTGTGAAATTAGGGAGGGTAATGATTTTTTCCAGTCGTCCCTGAATCCAATGTGAGGATCCGTGACCCAATTGCAGTGCATGATGTGTTTTCCTTCACCCTGAACCCGTGTGGAAGCACAAAGATCTAATTGGTTGCATGTGTTGCATTCCCAACAACAACCATGGCAAAATTGGCTTCCTAAGTGAAAGCCAAGCCTGAGAGCATGGGAAACACTAAGAATCTATGTGGATTGTGAACAATGGTGAAGGAAAGAGATCTCTAACGGTTTGGCAGGTTGGACCTTCTATACCAACCCTAAGGAGCTCTGGAGGGAAGGGGCATCCAAGGGAATGTGTAGCAGAGAAGGGGACCTTCCTTGACCTGGGTATGGTAGGGATGTGGGTGCCAAGGTTGGATGAAGCTGATGGAGAAGCTTGTAGCTTTGTGGTCGAGCTCATTGGTTTAGTAGTCATTATCCTTATTTATTTGTGGGATTGATAAACCCATCTATGTGCTGGCTTATCCTAAGTGTGTGTATTCACTGTTGTGAGTAAGCCTGAGTATAGTCCTTCCTAGTGTATAACATAGCCCATCTCGAGGGCAGTCTCTCAGCTGAAATAATATAGGATGGATAGAGACCTACGGTTGGGTGGAATGTTGACCTCACATAGCCAGTTGCTTGGACAACTTCAATTAAAAGATAAGTGTTTTGTTGTTATGAATATGCCCAGAGTTTTATGTGATGAATGGTTAAGTATTCATGCTAAATTGAATCATATGGTAGCTTGTGTTGATGAAATTGTCATTGATACCAACATGGACTAGCAGTAGCCACCACCTTGTTGAAGATGTTGAAGACCCTGGAGATGGTGTTGAAGCCTTTGTGGATGATGGAGAATCCCTAGATGGGTTGGAGAAGCATTACTGACCCATTCTGTGGTCATTCATGCTTTGATGATGTCATGGTACCCCAAAAGAAGACCTAGGATCCCCACATGTGATATCTTGACCCCTGGAGGTTTCTTGGGTGGTTGAGGTAGATGAAGAAGCCCTGAATATGTCCTTGGACCCACACTTAATGGTTGATGACATTGCAACCCTTGTTGGGGTCATGGAGCACTTATATGATGATGACCTTGTATGGTCATTGACAGGCTATGGAACCCATGAACATGTCCTTGGTATGATGAAGATGCCCATGAAGACCTGGAACCCTTGATGAAGACCCTGATACCCTTGCAAAGGTCATGGAACCCACTACTTGCACTTGACATTGTTAGATGGAATCTTGATGATGGGACCCTTAATGAAGCCCTTGTGATTTGTGAACAGGCCCTAATTGCTTGATGAAGGACATGATGGCACCCACTTGGCCACCTAGACACACTAAATGATGGGTTGATGATCCTTGCACTCTTGAAGGATGTGTAGGATGATGGAGGCTTGATGTTTGTGTGGACAAACCCTAAGAATGACTTTTGAAGAAGTCATGGGTTAACAACTATTAAGAAAATGCATCCAACAAACCCCAAGTTACAGAGGACACCCTTACCTATAGGAGTGGTTGTGTGAGAAATAAAATGACAAAACATTTTGTTGACCTTATGATGACCATTGAAATGATAGAGGTGTGTGCCAACACCAAATAAAATAATAATTAAAAATAAAAATAAAAATAAAACATTCCTTTTGACATAAGTCTGACCTAAATAGAGGATGTGAACAACATTAATCCTAGCCCATCCACATTCCAAAATATATCCAAACTTTGACCATTCCTTTTGAAATAAATAAATAAAATTTTATTTACATTATTACAAGTCGGCCCAAAAATAAATAAAAATCCTATGGAAACTAGTATAAATATCCAATGAAGAATCATTCAAAATATAACAAATTCGTGGAGTATTTTTTTGTTCTGATATTTTTCGGGAGGTGACTGAGGTAAATACAACAGCAACATATGAATTTTTTCCACAGTCTGAATTTAGCAGCATGCTCAAAGTGTTGGAGACATTTACCACCATACACACTCTTTTTGGTCAAATTGGCCTAGTTAAACAACTATCCTAAGTATAATTGACATTAATTGACATTAGTGGAGCATTAATTGACATCATCCAGTCACACCCACGCCTACCTACAGTCAAGGAGGCTAACTTAGCCTTCTCCTATAGTCAAGGAGGCTAATTGGAGCACTTTGGGGGTGATCTGAGTGATATTAATGCACCTAATTGCTAACTAGTGGTTACAATCAATTCAACCAGTCAGTTAAGGCACCTCCTCTCATTAAATGTATTATTTAATGATTATTTATTATCATTTAATGATCTGGAGTCAACAGGGGCGCCTCCACCAACTTCTAATGATCAGTTCAGCTTCAGTTAACCTCATCGGGGTTCATTGAAGTCATTGAAGCACTAGCACTTGATGGTTGGCTTGCTATGACATGTGTTTGATCTCTTTTAGTTGAGATTCAGTCATTTATTGCACTCTGACTTTAGTTAGGGTTTGGTGAGTCAATTAGGGTTTTGGTCAAGTGGTTAACAGAGTGTGAACCAATGGCTTACAGTTAGTTAAGCTAGACTCACTCATTGAATTCGAATGACCTCCTTAGGTATTCGAATTCCTCATTGATTCAAGCTATTGCTTGACATTGTTATTGTAACTATTCATTGTTTATTGAATATATAGAGAGGAAACCATTATGGTTCTGATTAACACCATTTATGAGTTATTTGTTGATTATTTATTGATGAGATTGATTATTTGTTCCTAGATCAATGTGCAAGATTAATATGGTATCAGAGCTTACGGCGGGACGAAGCTCTATCTCTCAAAAACAAGCTTTTTGACAGATTTCTGCATGAAAATTGCGCAATAGCTCAAAAATCCAGCACTACACTAGAAGCCAAGGCTTACCACTTAATAGCTCAAAAATACAGCACTGCACTAGAATCCAAGGCTTACCACTTAATACCCCAAGTAAAGAACTTGTTGATCAAGCTTGCTTGATTAACTATGCTGGGTGTGATGAAAGCCTAAAATGTGCAAGTTGTCTGACCTTATTGTGCCCTTTTTTTGGGGATTTGCAGGTTTTAACAGGTACAACTTCAAATGGACTCATCAGTCCCTCTTCTCACCTCATTCACAAGCTCTTCAGAATGGAAGTTGAAGATGATTGCATCTCTGAAGAGATGAGGTCTCAATGAGGTGTCTATTGGAATTGGAAAAGAGTCTTATGAGAATGAGAATGATTGGCTAAATGACGGTGATAGAGATTTTGGAGCAATATGTCTAGCCCTTTCTCCTAGCTTGCGCTACCTTATTGGTTCTGCTGAATACCCAAAGGATCTCTGGACAAAATTGGATAGAACCTTTGGCAAACACAATGATGATCATAATAGCACTTTGGAGATCACATCCAGCACCACAAGAGTTCTTTACTCAAAATTCTTGGCCTCTACTCTCTCTGATGAAATTGTTCAAGATGAAGATGAAGCATAATCTTCTACACAGTCAATTCAAATTGAAGAAAGTCTCCATGCAGTGACTCCTTCTCCTGATGCTCCGGAAGTTCATGAGGTCTTTGATATCTCATCTTCTCGTATTGCTGAAACAGAAGAAGACATTCGAATCTCTGATATTGAAGAAAAATACTGCTGCACTTCCATGCAAACATTCACTGGTGATTTTCCTTTAAATTCTATGTAAAATTTACCAGTAATTGCTTCCGAAAGTGAAGAGAAATTTGATTTTTCTTCCTCTAATGTTGCTGTTGGTGTGCAAATATGTAAAAACTTGGATATTTTGGAAGAAATATTAGATTATAAGAGTGACACATTCACTCCCCATGATCTAGATCTTCCAGCAAAATCCTGCAGGATTTCATGCACCAAAATTCAGAATTTTGAAGAAAAAGACAATTGTGCATCCACCGTCTCGGTTGACCATAATTTTGGATTTGATATGAACCTTATTGGATCTGATATGATATTATTTGGATCTGATCTGATATTTCTTGGTTCAAAATTTCAAGTTCATAAACCTTCAGTACTGCTTGTAGCTGTTCTCATCAACGATGTGAAGAAACAAGTACCGCAAGTCCCCTACAAAACTGCTGCTGGGGATTTGATTTCATTTCACAGTTTTGGATCTATTGTGAACTTATTTAGATCTGATTTACTTTTTGATATGATATTATTTGGCTCATATTTTAAAATCCAAGAGCTTTTAGTCATGCTTGTAGCTGCTCTCACCAATTCCGGTGTGAAAAATCAAGTACCGCACTTTCTCTTCAAAACTGTTGATGGGGATTTGGTGTTAGTTTCCTCATATGAGGTTGCTGATATTTTATTATGTGATTCATTAGCTATATCAGATTATGGAGCTCAAGCATTCGCTCTCCACAGTCCTAGGGCTTCTCTACCTTTGGTCACATGCTCATCTCCTCACAGAACTAGTAAAGAGGAAGACATTCTACATCCGCTTGGACACTTGCTCCTAAGATTTGGAGTTGATTTTACCACTCATGGTTTGTTGTTCAAGGCTACAACATATCAGTTTCTTGAGTGTTCCACACATGGTTCGAATCCTCAAGAACCTTTGCTCTCTCTTCAGATGATTTTAGCTACTCTACATGGGTCCAGTTTTCACCGTGCAACTGTTTATATTTTTTATTCAGTTGAGTGCATTGTTCTTCTTCCAAAGTGGAAGATTCCTCCAGACATATTCATTTAGTTTGGATTCAGAGGTTCACATGCACATTCTCAGGATGATGTTGCATAGAAGAACCAATTCTTGATTTACTGCTTAGTTTGAGGGGGGGTATTTTTCCCATGAGGTTTTCCCCGTTTCCTTGGTTATATTAAGTAGTTACTTTATTATACAGGGTGACCTATGGCCTTTGTTGCCGGGGCCCTATCATTTTTATGCTTCTATGTTTTCTAACTCTTCCCGAGTATAGCTTAAGGGGGGGTGTTGGAGACATTTACCACCATACACACTCTTTTTGGTCAAATTAGCCTAGTTAAACCACTATCCTAAGTATAATTGACATTAATTGACATCAGTGGAGCATTAATTGACATCATCCAGTCACACCCACGCCTACCTATAGTTAAGGAGGCTAACTTAGCCTTCTCCTATAGTCAAGGAGGCTAACTGGAGCACTCCGGGGGTGATCTGAGTGATATTAATGCACCTAATTGCTAGCTGGTGGTTACAATCAGTTCAACCAGTCAGTTAAGGCACCTCCTCTCATTAAATATATTATTTAATGATTATTTATTATTATTTAATGATTTGGAGTCAACAGGGGTGCCTCCACCAACTTCTGATGATCAGTTCAGCTTCAGTTAACCTCATCGGGGTTCATTGAAGTCATTGAAGCACTAGCACTTGATCGTTGGCTTGCTATGACATGTGTTTGATCTCTTTTAGTTGAGATTCAGTCATTTATTGCACTCCGACTTTAGTTAGGGTTTGGTGAATCAAATAGGGTTTTGGTCAAGTGGTTAACAGAGTGTGAACCAATGGCTTACAGTCAGTTAAGCTAGACTCACTCATTGAATTCGAATGACCTCCTTAGGTATTCGAATTCCTCATTGATTCAAGCTATTGCTTGACATTGTTATTGTAACTATTCATTGTTTATTGAATATACAAAGAGGAAACCATTATGGTTCCGATTAACACCATTTCTGAGTTATTTGTTGATTATTTCTTAATGAGATTGTTTATTTGTTCCTAGATCAATGTGCAAGATTAATACAAAGTTGCAGCAGCAGTAGACCTCTTGAACAATCTGAAAATTGCAGACTAATAGCAAATAAGTTCGGTGGACTACTGACCCAAATTTTTCAATGGTTTAAAGGATATATTTTTGTATTTTTTTGGAGTTATGAAGCTCATATGAGGGAGCAACAAACTTGGTTTTGCAGCAGCACTGTTTGTATCTTTCACCAAGTCAAATAGAGATAAAAAGACCCAAAGTTTACATCAGACCTCTCTTTTGTGGAGTTTACATACCTCATGTTTTGACAGCCCAGTTAGGGCATGTAAAGTTCACCTTAGCATGAGCTGGCACCAACATCTTGAGTATTATTCTTTAAAGCAGAATGATATTCCTTCTTGGGCTAATGGTTGTTCCAAGTTCTACTGGCATATCGATACCCTACGGAAACTCATGGATGACTGAGGTTGTACCAAGGAGCAACATAACACAAATGCTTGGGGACTAAGATTTTGCTTCCCTAGATGAACAAGTTCTTGTGATAGTCTTCATGGTGGTCATAGTTTCGAAAGCTGTTGATGATGATGCATACTGTATTGATGCACATAAACAGTCCCAGATGTATTTGCAGACCCACATAGTTGGTCTTGGTTTTAAGTCTTCACCAACCATTGCAAACTGTCCACTTGTACAATAGCAGGCCTATACATGCTTGACATATGAGACTTTTGTATGACTAAGTGGACAATGGTGTGTGATGATTATGATACAGACACATATACAATGCAAATAATGACAAGATGACATTACATTGTTAAGGTATGTTTTGATGCTCTTACAGTGGTATGTTGATGAACAACATACTTATTGTTGTATGCAAAAGTGATGTGATGAACAAAGTTTGTGCAATAGTATGATGGGGTATCCTTGATGATGATGTGTTGACATTGTGATGATTCCCTATCTATCTATGATGCAAACCCTAACTTCTATATGATGATGATATAACATACATATCTACAATGACATAGTAATGATGTAGTAACAAGAATCTACTATAGTTTTCAAAATTGAAGCTTGACCATAATGATATAAACCCTGTGATGTTGATGGTATGAAGTTATGATGATAATCTGTTATAGTTAGCTAGGCAGATCTTTATAGCAGTTTAAATGATAATCTTGATAGTGACAACTATAGTATTTGATGAAGTGGCAAGATGATAGACACCTACAACAGAAGATATGATTGTGAGATGACAAGTTGATGGCAGCAACTGTGTTGATAAAGAGCAGAGATTGATGATCAGTGATAGGAGTTGTATGATGACTTGATAGTGACCAACAGTATTAATGAGTAGACATGTGCCCATCAGTAGTTTCAAGAAGCCATGATGAGGAAATGATGATCATGAGCAAAGATAATTGAGCAACAGAATGGTGACAATCAGTGATTGGCATCAAGCTTACAAGTATCGACTTGCACTTGAGGATTGGACTCCTTAAACCATTCCTAGTTAGAGCTAAGAAAACCAGGATGGGTCTTGTTTCAGAGTTGGCGCTCTTCTTATCAGTTGGTGCTGATTGTAATCGAGAAGATTGTTGTCGTCCATGTACAATAAATAAAGATCAACTTAAAAACATTCTTGTGTCTCTTTGATGTGATGTTTATGCTTATGACTTATGGTTGACATTAGCAAATACATATGATTATGTGATTAATGTTTCAAATAATTTGATTGAATAAAAGAAGGTGAAAAGTTTATAATTTTCTCTCACACTGATTCACCCCCCTCTTAGTGTAGCCATTGTGTCCAAGAACTTGATTTATGCAATAGGATGCCTGTTCATTATTTGGAAATGAGTTTATCTTTGTCCATGATTTTATTGTTTTTATGCCTGTGCTGAATATGCTAGTTCATCCATAAAGTGCACTTGTAGTTTGATTGTATTTCTAGCTGTGAATGTCTAATTCGCATTTGCATATGTTTCGTAAGTCCCATGAAGGTCTAGCAGGGATATCAGAGGCTTGTATTAGTGCCTTAGTGGTATTCATGAAATAGGCTAAGTGTTAAGACTTTAGATCGAAAGAACAATGCTAAAGTTCTAGATCCGAAATAACAGGGATGATGTTGAAGGACATAAGAGAAATTCAACTAAGTGTTGAACATAAGGTTAATGGCCGATGTGTTTGTCACACCCCCGGTTTTGACCCCGTTGCATTAGATGTATATGATGTATATATTGTAATAATCATGGTGCGGAGCTAAAGGCCAAGGCCCCACCATTGAGTTGTTATGCTATGTTTTGGATTTGTCACCGATGGAATATCGGGGCATGCGGCATACATTATGTTTGTCATCATGTAAATATGCATCTATAATTAATAAAATGAACACAACCAGCTACAATTACGGCAACTAAATTGAGAAGGGGCATGATTTTCACAAGGATAAGGATGTGGGGGAATTTGTCAAACCTTGGGCCAATGGGGTAAAAACCCATGTGTCTTCATTCCTTGCTCTACCCAACCACTTTCATTAAGAATTATTGCTGGTGGTTGAGACACTTATTGCCTTTGGGAGTGGGGTGGCAGGACTGTCAGTCCTCACCCACACGCACACTCCACCACAGTCGTTGCCTTCACAATGGAGGAGAAAACCTGCACGCACTCTCACCACCACGCGTTACTCCACAGTTTGTTCCTTCCTCACGGTTGTTTATCCGCACGCGGACATTCTCCTCCCCACGCCTGTACTGAACACTCACGCACATCCAATTCACGTCCTCACTGTTTCCTATTCATCCACGCGCGAGTTGTGAGTTGTTCGTCCTCATGCAGGGACCGTGTTTGCTGTTCTCGCGCACCGGGATTTTTCCTGGTTTTTGGCTCATACAGCGAGCTGGAAGCTGTGCGTTTTCGTCCATGAATGGTAGTGTTGCCATGGTCTGTATATTGTGGGACGGGAGTCTGCTCTTTTCACGCCCAGCTTGGAAGTTTGTATTTTCTCTTCCTCTCCATGGTCTACCTGTGACTTATTGATGTTTTTGTTGCCCAAGACGGGCTGTGTTCCTCACGTTGGTTGTGAGCTGCGCTCACTGATACATTTTGGGTTGTTGTGTTACCCACATTGTTGGCTGCAGCTACTGCGATCTCCCTTACACTTTGGGGATTATTGTAAATTCGCTGGAGAGTCATTTCGGCCACGATAGGGCCAAGAATGACTCAGAATTTGTCTCCCCTGTCTTAAGCTGTATCAGCTGATTGATTGCCTGAGTGCAATGGTTGGTCTTCGGACTATGTAAGGAGCAGGGATGGGGGCTTAGTTTTGCTTGACAAACTTGGTGGCTGGAAACCTCACAGATAGAGCTAGAGGGCTGGCCTTCTTCTCCATCACCCCTAAATAGCACTGGAAGGGAATGCAAGGCCTGAGGGACTGTGTAGCAGAGAAATGACTGATTCCTTGTGTTGGGTGTGGATGGGTGTCTTAGAGGTTAGGCTAGTTCTAGTGTAGGTGTTCTTGGCTCAGTAATGAGCGCACCAGCTTAGCATTAAGCCTTTCCCACTCCTTGATGGCCTGATAAACCCAACTGGGTTGGCTTGGCTGTGTGTTGTATATCCTTGGCAATGTGTAAGCCTGCTAGTTCCCTTATTCCTTGGAGAATCATGCCCAGCTCGGGGGTGGCAGCGCTGCTGAGAGATTAAGGAGCACGCTGGCCTATGGTTGGGTGGAACGTTGCAGCGACGTAGCTGGTTGCGGAAGGACTTCATCTTAAGATAAGTGCTCTTGTCCATTTCTATTTCCGCAACCATAATTACTGTTAATTATTATGATGAACATGTTGAAAGGATGCTTGTAGGAATGTATGTTGTTTCCGCTGTGTATGACAAACAAATGTATCTGTGTGCATGTTTCTACTTCAATACATTTGCTTCAACATTCTGTTTTAGCATTTTATGCATGTGCATGTTCATGGGGCTCTTAGCTTAAGTTTTTGAAGCTTGTAGTCGCGTCCTCTTCGCCAGTCGGGGGCATGGGGACGTGACAGTATGGTATCAGAGCTCATGTTGCAGCATGGGCCTGAATGAGCTATGAAGGGTGCAGTGACAGAGGTTGTATTTCATTCTTCCTAGTAGAAGTCATAATCTGAATGACTGTAAAATTCAAAAAAATTGTTTAAGTGTTGAACGGTCGGATCACCAAGTGGAAAAGACTTCCACCGTTGCGGAAGAGTTGGCGAAGTGAACTTCCACCGTTGCGGAAGAGCTGGCGAAGTGAACTTCCACCGTTGCGGAAGAGTTCCCGAAAGTGAACTTCCGCCGTTGCGAAAGAGTTCCCGAAAGTGGACTTCCGCCGCTGCGGAAGAATTTTCGAAGCGATTTGCCGCCGATTAAAAGAAAGTTCAAAATTTTTCTAAGTAACGATTGGCTGTCGGAAGAGAAAGTGATTTGTGTGCCGCCGTTGCGGAAGCAAAAGCATTAAGTTTTTCGACGGGAAAAAGTTTCGACTGCCGATCCTAGTCAAAAATAAGTTCGCCAATCGGAGGAAGATATTGTTTTCTATGCCGCCGTTGCGGAAGCAAAAATCATTAAGTCTTCCGACGAGAAAGACTTCCGATGCCGGTCAAAGGATTGGTTCATCGATCGGAAGAAATGGTCATTTGGCGTTCCGCCGTTGCGAAAGCCAAAGACACTAGCCGACCGATCAAGAAGACAGTCGACGTCGCCAGAGAAGTTCAAATTTTTCTAAGTAAAGGGCAGCCGTCGGAAGGAGTTCGTCTTTGGTGTGCCGCCATTGTGGAAGCCAAAGTAATTTTCCAGCCAATGAGGAAGACCTCCGACGCCGCAGAAAGGTTTAAAATTGTTCCAAGTAAACAGCCGCCAGTCGGAAAAGAAAGCGTCCCGAGAGCCGCCGCTGCGGAAGGAAGAATGGTTTCGAGAGCCGCCGTTGCGGAAGGAAGAACGGACCCGAGAGCCACCGTTGTGGAAGAAATAATGATTCTGAGAGCCGCCGTTGCGGAAGAAAGAATGGTTCCAAGAGCCGCCGTTGCGGAAGAAAGAATGGTTCCGAGAGCAGCCGTTGCGGAAGCGACAGTGGAAAGAGGAGCCGATTCTACGAAGGAATTAGAGGAATTGGGAGCTGATTCTATGGGAGATATAGTTGAAATAAGATCCGATTCAGTAGTAAAATGGGGTCTAATTCTACAAAGAGAAATTGTGGAGTTTTCAGTAGGATTCCTTAATGAATTTTGACCGTTTCTCAGTGGTTTTTTTAGTGAATTTCAGGGTTGAAAAAGAGAAATTAGCAGCAAAGATAGACATTCTTTGATGAAGAAAAGCTAGTGTTGGAAAAACTTGTAATTTTATAATTCTCCAAGAGAAGGTAAGTAATGTTGGTCTATATTAATGTTATGTATCTAACATTTGTGTTATTAACACATTTGCAGAATCATAGCCACCTTCAAGGGCGGTATTATAGGTAGTGCGGTTTGATAAGCCAAAGGGTGGTTCAGTATGAGAACCCATGATGGGTATGATGCTCGAGATTCACATGAACGAGTAGAAGATGCCATGGGAGAAAATGTCCGTAATAGAAATGATGACATTGAGTGTAATGGAAGGAGATTCCAAGAGACACCGTCAGATGTTGCAGCTACCATGAGAAGCCTGATCAAATCCCAGGAAGAGCAGCATCAGTTGAATGCTGCTATGTTGCAGAGTTTGACAGACTTGCAGAGAAAGATAGACTCGGGATGAAGTACCACAAGACCAGAAGGCAGTAAGAGCAGTACTAGGAGAAGGAGAAGGACTTCTAGTCGATCATCTGATTCTGAAGAATCCAGTGGGGATTCAAGTTCTTCTTCTCATAGAAGAAAAAGAAAGAGACACCATAGGGATCGCTCTCAAGATGAATTTAAGAAAGCTAAACCTCCTACGTTTGATGGCGAGGTAAAGACTGGACAAGAGGCTGAAGCTTGGCTTCTTGGGATAAAGAAGTACTTTCAAGTGCATGATTATTCAAGAAACATGAAGGCAAGAGTTGCCATATTCAACCTGAATGGAAGGGCATCCATCTAGTGGGAACACTTCAAGCAAGTAAAGAGGATCAGTGAAAGGAGACTCAAGTGGAAACATTTCAAGAAGTATTCCAAGCAGAAATACCTATCTGACAGGTATTATGATGACAAGATTAAGGAGTTCCATGAGCTAAGATTGGGACAGGAGACCATGGAAGAGTATGCAAATAAGTTTTTGGAGCTGTTGAGGTATGTCTGGTACATCAGAGATGAAAAAGTGAAGGTTCAGCGTTTTCTGAGTGGATTACCTCAGTCCTACAAAGATAGAATTGAGTTTTATGAACCTAGAACTCTTGAAGAAGCAATAAGGAAGGCTAAGTATTGCTATGAGCAAAGCAAAAGTAAACCTGATTACCACAAGTCATGGAAGGACAAGAAGAACGAGAAGTTTAACCAAAGGAAGAAAGGTTTCAAACTTTCTAACTTCAGGAATCAGCAGAAGCAACCGTCCCAAGCTGCGAGTAAGCCAGTTGGAGTGACAGGAGAAAAGCCTAAGGATCCACAACAGAATAGAGGGCCACTTCAATGTTGGAAATGTGGAGGACCCCACATGCGTAGGAATTGTCCACTCGAGAATGAGAGTGCAAGGCCAGCTTATAATGTTCAAGAAGCATAAACAGTGGGTCAAGTAGCAAGGGCAGTCCCTAGGATTTATGCAGCATTGGAGGATCGTCAAGCAGATCACCAGTCAACTGTAGTTGAAGTAGCAGGTAAGATTGTTGAGCAATCTGTTTCTATTTTGATTGACCCTGGTTCTACGCACAGTTACATTACTCCTAGAGTAGTGGAGATTTGTGCTTTTAAGAAAGTAAAGCATAGGAAGTCTTGGTTAGTTCAGCTAGCCACCGGAAATAAGAGAAAGGTCAATGAAGTGGTTGAGAAATGTCCATTGGTCATGGATGGATTGGCCACGTGTGTAGATCTTAATGTTCTACCGCTTGGTTCCTATGATGTTCTCATTGGAATGGATTGGCTAGAAGCTCACAGGGTGAAGCTTGACTGCTACAATAAGACTTTCGAATGCATGGACGAAGAAGGAAACCTAGTAGTTGTGATAGGCATTCCAAAGGTGATTTCAGTACGACAGGTTTCAGGAATGCAGTTAAAGAAGTTCTGTAGGAAGGGTTGCCAATTGTATGCAGCTCAGATTTTGGAGGAAACAAGAGATGAAACTCCTCGGTTGGAGTACTATCAGGTGTTATAGGAATTCAGGGATGTGTTTCCTGATGAGATTCTAGGGCTCCCTCCAAAGAGGGACATTGACTTCACAATTGAACTTGTGCCAGGAGCAGCACTAGTGTCCAAAGCACCCTACAGGATGAGTACCCTGGAGATGCTAGAGTTGAAGATGCCACTGCAAGAGTTGTTGGAAAAGAAGTATATTCGGCCTAGTGTGTCTCTGTGGGGAGCACTAGTTTTGTTTGTAAAGAAGAAAGATGGTACACTCAGGTTATGTATTGATTACAGACAGTTGAACAAGGTTACTGTGAAGAATAAATATCCTTTTCCTAGGATTGATGACCTATTTGATCAAATGAGAGGAGCAAAGGTATTTTCCAAGATTGACTTGAGGTCTGGTTACCATCAGGTGAGAATCAAGGATGAAGACATTCATAAGACAACCTTCATGACAAGGTATGGGCATTATGAGTTTGTAGTGGTACCATTTGGTCTCACAAATGCACCAGCTACATTCATGTGCCTTATGAATAGTGTCTTCAACAAGTATTTGGACAAGTTTGTTCTTGTTTTCCTTGATGACATTCTTATTTATTCCAAGGATGAGAAAGAGCATGAAGAGCATTTGAGATTGACATTGAATTTGCTCAGGGAGCATCAGTTGTATGTGAAACTAAGCAAGTGTGACTTCTATAGAGACAGAATTCAGTACTTGGGTCACATTATCTCGGAGGAGGGTATATCTGTGGACCCTGAAAAGATAGAAGCCATTATGAAGTGGCCTACTCCAAGAAATGTAACAGATGTAAGGTCTTTCATGGGACTTGCAGGATACTACAGGAGATTCATTGAAGGATTCTCCAAAGTTGCACATGCTATCACTTCTTTGCAAAAGAAGGGAATGAAGTTCGAATGGACATCGAGGTGTGAAGAAAGTTTCTAGAGGTTGAAGAATCTTCTCACCAGTGCACCAGTATTGAAGGTTGCAGATCCAGAGAAAGATTTTGTGGTGTGTACTGATGCATGTGGACAAGGGCTTGGAGGAGTCCTTATGCAAGACAACCATGTGATATGTTATGAGTCAAGAAAGTTGAAGGAACATTGTTGGAGCAGGGTCCCACAGCTACAGAAGAAGCTGCTAGTTTAGAGGATAGATAAGTTTTGGCGGAGAGAAGATAAGATAGAGCTACGACACCGTAGCACGTTTCCAGCTACAGAGCAGAGCCGGAAACCATGACGAAGAAGACGGAGAAGTCAAGGAAGACGACTGTACCTGAGCGACCGAGAAGAGAGAGCTCACCCACTGCATTGAAGGCAGCGGCGAAGACAGGAGGGCTCAGCGACCCTCATAAAGGAAAAGGAGCAACGAGGCTGAAGCATTGAAGACGAAGAACAGAAAAGCGAAGCGGTGCACAGTACCCATGATCAGCGCCGGGAAGCATGGAAGACTGCAAAGAGCTGTGGTGTGACGGAAAGCGGTTGCCTCAAGTACAGATATGGCCGACTGTTACTAGTTAGGGTTTTGGGTTACTGTTGGGACAGGCCCACAGTGTTGTAATGGCAAGACCTTCGAGCTGCCTATAAAGGGATATATTTTGTATTGTAAAAGGGTTGGTCGGTTGGTTAGACAGTTAGACAGTTAGACAATTGTTGGGTGATATAGATAATAGAAGTAACATAGACTGTTGAAAAGGCCAAGCTCTGGTTCTGTTATTAATGGTAGCAATCTTACTGTAACCAGTAGCTGGCTTATAGAGCATGCATGTAACGATCCGCAGGGATCGACGGAGAGGGAAGAGTATATTGTAGGAGTGCAATATAGAGAAGAAAAGAGATCTAAGAGAGAAGATCTTGAGCTGCATATGCGGTGCAACAGAACTGTGTTTTACCTTCCCCTGAGCTATAATAAAAACACAGTTCTGTGGACGTAACTTCCATCCTGGAGGTGAACCACGTTAAAATCGAGTGTTATGTGATTGGATTATGTGTTATGTTTACTTGTGCATTTATCAGTCATTTCATGGACTTTGTTTACAGTTTAATGAATGAATGTGTTAATCGGTTTACAGCAATATAGAAGGATAAATATAAGTTGAAGTCTTTGGCATGTTGTATGTGGGTTCATTTATGCTTTGCGTGAAACAGTCACTAGTCGCAGTATTGAACAGCCTGGTATGTTGAGCCTTGCGAGTTGACATGAACAACACTAAGTGCGCTGAGCCGCGGGAGTAGGTTATCGCAAGAAGGCGATACCGCACCGGTAGAGGAGCTGCGGAGTGCGATACCGTAGGTTAAGGGCTTAGCGTTGGGAGGAAGTTACGTATCACCTGGTGAGCGGCGATGCGATAAGGCTGGAGTCATCGCGAGTCAGTGAAAGTGCGCGACGTGGAAAGGGACCACACGACAGTAGAAGGGATATCTCGCGGCTAGAAGAGTTGCGAGACGAGGAGATCGCGCGACGCGAGCAAAGGAGTCGCGTGACGCGCAAAGAAAGAGACCCCGCAGCTAGAAGAGCTGCGAGTCGTAAGAAAAGACACCACAAAACCTGGTCCAAGACACTTGAGTCCTTGGCCAACCCATTAGAATGACTTCGGGTGAGACTTCAGGCCGCTTCGCGGTCTGTTGCCGAAAGGGCCAGTGAGCTAGGGGTGTTGTTGGTTGATTATAGTAAACCCGGGTCTGCCCATCATAACCAACAAACATGAGATGAACTATGCCACTCATGATCTAGAGCTTGCAGCCATAGTACATGCTCTCAAGATGTGGAGGCATTACTTGATGGGTAGAAGATTTGAGCTCAAAACAGATCACTGTGGACTGAAGTATTTGTTTGATCAGCCTACTCTGAATGCTAGGCAAGCAAGATGGCTGGAGTTTTTATGTGAGTTTGATTTTGAGATCAAGCACATAAAGGGAAAAGAGAACAAGGTAGTTGATGCACTCAGCAGGAAGGTGCAGGAAATGCATGTGGCATCTCTTAGAATTTGCCAATCAGATTTGAGGGAGCAGATTGTTGACCATGTTGCAGAGATGAATTGTATGAGCAAATAAAAGACAAATTGCAGCAGCAAAGTTTTGAGAAGAGGTATGAAGGATATAAATTGGAAGAAGACGGACTTCTCACTTATAAAGGTAGAATTTATATCCCAGATGTAGCAGATTTGAGGAGAGTTGTTATGGATGAGATCCATCAAGCTCCGTATTTTGGTCACCCAGGATATCAGAAGACAATTGCTACGGCTAGAAAGCAGTACTTTTGGCCAAGTATGAAAAAGGACATGGCTGAATACATTTCAAGGTGTATGAAATGTCAACAGGTAAAGGTTGAGCATCAACATCCAGCAGGTTTGTTGCAGCCTTTGCCAGTTTCGGAATGGAAATGGGAAGTTATTTCCATGGATTTTATTATAGGATTGCCGATGACTTGGAGACAACATGATTCCATCATGGTTGTGGTAGACAAGTTGACTAAGGCAGCACATTTTATACCGATTAAGTCTACGCATCAGACGGATGACATTGCAAAGATCTTCATGAAAGAGATTTTCAAATTGCATGGATTGCCGAAGGCAATAGTCTCTGACAGAGATGTCAAGTTCACTTCCAACTTTTGAAAGGGGTTGTTTGCAGATTTGGGTACAAAGCTAAACTTTAGCACTGCATACCATCCTTAGACAGATGGGCAGACAGAAAGAGTCAATCAGGTGCTTGAAGATATGCTTCGCATGTACGTGATGGACAAACCAACCAAGTGGGAAGATTACTTACACTTGGTAGAGTTTGCTTATAACAATGGATAGCAAGCATCCTTGGGGATGAGTCCATATGAAGCTTTGTATGGAAGAAGGTGTAGGACACCAGTGACTTAGGATAATCCAGTGAACAGGATTGTGCTTGGACCAGAATTGCTCAAGGAAATGGAGCAAGAGGTTGTAAAGATCAGGCAGAATCTGAAAGTAGCACAGGATAGACAGAAAAGCTATGCAGATAAGCATAGGGTGAACAGGGAGTTCAGTGTTGGGGATCATGTTTACCTCAGAGTGACAGCAAGGAAGAGTTCCTTGAAGCTTGGAAGTTGTGCCAAGTTGTCATTGAGATACTGTGGGCCGTTTGAAGTGCTCGAAAGAATAGGGCCAGTTGCATATAGACTTGCATTGCCTGCTAGCACTAGAGCTCATAATGTTTTTCATGTTTCTTTGCTTAAGAGATATGTACATGATCCTAACCATGTGATAAATTGGGATGTGATTCAAGTGGAACCCGAGGGAGAGTTCTGAATCGAGCCAATGCGCATCCTCGACAGGAAGGTCACAATGCTCCGGAACAGAGCCATAGGTTAGGTAAAGGTGCAATGGGAGCACTTCGGACCTGAAGAGGTTACGTGGGAGCTGGAGGATGCCATGTGATTGGCACATCCATCTTTGTTCAATTTTGCGGAACACTGAGGCGATACCAGTGTAGCATTTTGTTCAATTTTGTAAGCACTGAGGACAGTGCTATTGAAGGGGGAGGGCAATGTCACACCCCCGGTTTTGACCCCATTGCATTAGATGTATATGATGTATATATTGTAATAATCATGGTGCGGAGCTAAAGGCCAAGGCCCCACCATTGAGCTGTTATGCTATGTTTTGGATTTGTCACCGATGGAATATCGGGGCATACATTATGTTTGTCATCATGTAAATATGCATCTATAATTAATAAAATGAACACAACCAGCTATGATCGTAGCAACTAAATTTAGGAGGGGCATGATTTTCACAAGGATAAGGATGTGGGGGAATTTGTCAAACCTTGGGCCAATGGGGTAAAAACCCATGTGTCTTCATTCCTTGCTCTACCCAACCACTTTCATTAAGAATTGCTGGTGGTGGTTGAGACAGTTATTGCCTTTGGGAGTGGGGTGGCAAGACTGTCAGTCCTCACCCACATGCACACTCCACCACAGCGGTTTCCTTCACAATGGAGGAGAAAACCTGCACGCACTCTCACCACCACGCGTTTCGCCACAGTCTGTTCCTTCCTCACGGTTGTTCATCCGCACGCAGACATTCTCCTCCCCACGCCTGTGCCGAACACTCATGCACATCCAATCCGCGTCCTCACTGTTGCCTATTCATCCACGCGCGAGCTGTGAGCTGTTCGTCCTCACGCAGGGACCGTGTCTGCTGTTCTCATGCACCGGGATTTTTCCTGGTTTTTGGCTCATACAACGAGCTGGAAGCTGTGCGTTTTCATCCACGAATGGTAGTGTTGCCGTGGTCTGTATATTGTGGGACGGGAGTCTGCTCTTTTCACGCCCAGCTTGGAAGTCTGTATTTTCTCTTCCTCTGCATGGTCTACCTGTGACTTATTGATGTTTTCGTTGCCCAGGACGGGCTGTGTTCCTCACGTTGGTTGTGAGCTGCGCTCACTGATACATTTTGGGTTGCTGTGTTACCCACATTGTTGGCTGCAGTTACTGCGATCTCCCTTATGCTTTGGGGATTATTGTAAATTCGCTGGAGAGTCATTTCGGCCACGATAGGGCCAAGAATGACTCAGAATTTGTCTCCCATGTCTTAAGCTGTATCAGCTGATTGATTGCCTGAGTGCAATGGTTGGTCTTCGGACTGTGTAAGGAGCAGGGATGGGGGTTTAGTTTTGCTTGACAAACCTGGTGGCTGGAAACCTCACAGACAGAGCTAGAGGGCTGGCCTTCTTCTCCATCACCCCTGAATAGCACTGGAAGGGAATGCAGGGCTTGAGGGACTGTGTAGCAAAGAAATGACTGATTCCGTGTGTTGGGTGTGGATGGGTGTCTTAGAGGTCAGGATAGTTCTGGTGTAGGTGTTCTTGGCTCGGTAATGAGCGCACCAGCTTAGCATTAAGCCTTTCCCACTCCTTGATGGCCTAATAAACCCAACTGGGTTGGCTTGGCTGTGTGTTGTATATCCTTGGCTATGTGTAAGCCTGCTAGTTCCCTTATTCCTTGGGGAATCATGCCCAGCTCGGGGGTGGCAGCGCTGCTGAGAGATTAAGGAGCACGCTGGCCTATGGTTGGGTGGAACGTTGCAGCGACGTAGCTGGTTGCGGAACGACTTCATCTTAAGATAAGTGCTCTTGTCCATTTCTATTTCCGCAACCATAATTACTGTTAATTATTATGATGAACATGTTGAAAGGATGCTTCTAGGAATGTATGTTGTTTCCGCTGTGTATGACAAACAAATGTATCTGTGTGCATGTTTCTACTTCAATACATTTGCTTCAGCATTTTATGCGTGTACATGTTCATGAGGCTCTTAGCTTAAGTTTTTGAAGCTTGTAGCCGCGTCCTCTTCGCCGGTCGAGGGCATGGGGACGTGACAGTGTTGATGTCGGGATCAACATAACATTGATAGAAGGGTTGTTGTGCTAGTGCCGATATCAGGGCACCGACTACAAAAGTCAAGGTTCAGAGTTGTGTAGTAGCGCAATGGTGGTGTTTCGACCTCCGACCTTCGATTCGGTGAGTAGCATCGATATGAGTACAAAATTCGCTAGAGTTAGGAGACCGATATCGACCTCAAAGAAGCCGTGGAAGGTTGATGTTTAACAATGCCGACTTACAACACCCGATGTCGAAAATATTGGAGTCAGGAAGATTTTGTTACAAATTAGTTTGTGGTTCCGATTTCTAACTCTTGATGTACGAAAGGTAGTAGTCAGAGTTGACAAGTCGAAGGATGTTTTTTGGAAATTAGTTTGCGGTTTTTACTTCCGACTCCTGATGTCAAGAACATCGAAGTCAAGATTGTTCGTTTGAAGACCCGTTGTGTGTTTCGACTTCTGACTCTCGATATCGAAAATATCGGAGTCACCAAGTCGGGTTGGTTTCGTTGGGAACCTGTTTTGTGCTTTCGACTTCCGACTCCTGATGTACGAAAGGTAGCAATAGGAGCCAGGAAGTCGGGGGTTGTTTGTTGAAATCTGTTTAGCGGTTTCGACTTCTGACTCCCAATGTACGAAGTATAATAGTCAGAGTCGGGAAGCTAGGAAATGTTCGTTAAGAACCGATTTTGTGTTCCGATTTTTTATTTTCGATGTTGGAATAGTTGGAAAGACTTGGAAAAATCGACCAGTCAAAATTGAACCATAGGAAGAGGATTTTGATAGCCATGATTGTTTGTCAGGTTGGTTAAGGAGCCAATTAACCAAGCTTAATGAATGATTAGGCAATCTAGCCTATGGATGTTTATGTTTCCGCATTGTTTGGTATCGGTTGGGTGGATCTCAAAAGCCGATTTTGTGTGATGTCTCCTTGGATAATCTGTTTGGTCGAGAGGGGCATGATCAAATGGTATCAGAGCAAGAAAAATTGACAAATATGGTGTTGAATTAGTTCCTCGTCATCTCAAAAGGTCACCGAGGTGGCAGAGAACATGACATCTCCCCACCATTTGGTATTTATATTTGGCTTGACATGCTTTTATCTTAAATTCCTAACCTCTTACAACCTCACAAACGTAACTAACTCTTTAAGCCTTTATCTTAAATTCATGACTTTGTAAAACCAATAACCATAAAACACTAAATAAAGCCTCTCACCTACACAACTACAAAACTTCTATACCCCAAAAAAATTAAACTTAAATCCTTCACATGACTCATAATTAAACCACATCATTCGGGCTTATAAGAGTGTGAAGGTACCTAACTTCAATGAGAAGGTATTAATGATAATATTATAGAGTATGCATTGGAACCTCATCCATATAGTTTTTTTTAAAGATTGTATCGATATTTATTGTTATTTATCTTGTGTAAATGCATTTAATATGATAATATACTTCATGTTGTATTAATTATGAAGTTTTTTATACGGTTAACCTCACTTATGAACAATATGATTCATTTATCTATATATAATGGATTGATAATTTTTTCTCGTGAAAAAAAAAACTCATTGGGTGGAGATGTGCTTTCTACTACTCAAATGGGCGAGATGTGTCTCGTATGTAACGCTGATGTGGCACATGTCGATTCAATAAAAATTAATAATAATAAAAATAAAAAATAAAAAAATCTTATAACATGTTGGCTTATAATTAAAAAAATAAAAAATAAAAAATATTATACTCATTGCACCTAGAGAAGTGAGGTGCTCTCCAACCCAGTATGGGCGAGATCCTTTAGTCACGTTATGTTAGGTGACATAAATAAAAATATTAAAAAAATATAAAATATAAATTACATATAAACTTGAAAAAAATAAAAATAAACTAGCATAAATCCATTTTAAACCCGGATCTATAAAGTACTAAGAGGAATCTAAATGGTTAAACAAACAAATTGTAAAAAATATAATATATCTCAAGAAATTGAATCACTATAAAGTACCAAGAGGAATCCAAATGGTTAAAAAAACAAATGGTAAAAAATATATATATCTCAAGAAATTGAATCAAACCACAGGAGTTGGCTAATCTCTAGACCATTTGCACTTTTCTAGGTAAGTTCGAGTGGAACACGATTTGTTGTTGAAAATGAGATTTCCAGTATTAAATTGCAATTTTTATTGCAGAAATGGATTCAAGACCCTCTATTACCGTGAGGGCACTCGAATTATGTAATTCCAATCACTCAAAACTATCCTTTGAACAATTTCCAAAACTTGCCAAATTTTTTGATGCAAATAGTCTAAAGTTTAGCTTAGCAAACCACACCCTATTATAATACTATTTTTGACTCATACTATTCACGAATGCTATATTTTATATTTGTGCAATTGGACTTTCCAATAACACCAATAATCCTGAAAGTGAAGGCGCATTAACGTGAACAGCTAACCAAAGCGAACGTTCCCAACCCGCCGAAATCGGGCAGATCAAATTTTGTCTAAATCAAAATTTAGAATGCTTAAATCACGATTCCAATCATTTGGGTTCTTTTAAAATCGTGGATTTAGTCTGAATCAATGAAATACATTTGCAGAAATTGTCAAATTGAGAAAATAACCATTCTCCCATTCGAAATTTGAGCGTATTTTATAATAAAAAAAACGCCGGAAAGACGGGGCGTTTTAGTTGTCTTTTATCCTACGCGGAAAGTGAATGGCCTAGGCATTTTAGGGTTTACGGGATGTAGAATTAGGGTTAAAGGAAAATACTTATAAGCAGATGGCCTGGAGGATGCAATTGACTGCGGCTTATTCAGTGGGAGTTGCAGCAGACGCTGCATTTACACGCAGGCCTAATATGGGTGTTTTGAAAAAATCTTTTTGAGATCTATGAAAGTTATGTCTCGTTTCTCTCTTCCGTGTTCTATTTTTATTTTCATTGGATTGGAAAAGGCGATGAGGAGGATCTTTCAGCTTTATAATGCCAGTTCTGCTTCTGATTCTTCGTGATTAAAAGCTGGATTTTTCTGAGCCTTTCCAAGGGTTTATGCACTTCTTGGTAGTTAATGTCTTCCATTGGGTATAATAGATATTATGGCAATGATTAAATTTATCCGCGCTTCTGATGCATCCTGCAATGAAGTACAAAATGGATGGTTGAATTTCTTGATATGAGCCAACATTTGCTCGGATATTCAGTTTATTATGTCAAGGTGGGTTTACATGTAGGTGCTCTCGTTATTCATAGGCTTCTCTTGTTTTGTTTGTTTTATATTGTTTGTGGAAATTTGGTAATGGCTAATGATGATAGAAAGCCAATGAATGTAGTTGCAGCTGGTTCTGAGTCCTTGGCATTCAAGGAGAACCTACTCGGAGTTGCCACTGCATTTCAATGACACTACTGGATATTTGCTGAGGCCCATTAAAATTCTACTATCCACCATATTTGTGATAGCTATTCTGAGGAGGGTTCTTCGGCTTTAAATATAGTATAGGTTATTTGCTAATGATGATTTGTCCTCTGTCTGGAGTTGCAAACGGTGCCAAGTCCTTGATATCAAGGAGAACCTACTTGGTGTTTCCGTTGCATATCAATGACACCATTGGACTTTTACTGAGGCTTTATATTCTTATGCGGACTTAGTTTTTGTATTTCTAAATACTATTAGATGGTGTTTTGGGCTTTGTAAATTTATGTTGTTCGTCTTCAATTATAACAGTGTATACCCTGTTACAATAGAAGGTGTGCCCTGCTAACTCAACACAAAAACTACAGCTTCAAACTCACTTTTTTTAACCATAAAATGGCGTGCCCTGCTACTCCTGTATAATAAACTTAAGAAGATGAGAAGTACAATGAATCTGTATGCATGTGCATTACTGTCTAGATTGGCAGTGAAAATTATAAACTTGGTGTGCCTTCTGCATAAATAACTGGGCCAAAATAAGATGCGTTCTGCAATCTAAGTGCATGCAAAACTAAATAAAGCTCAATACCAACATAGAATTGCACTGATAAGTTGGAAAAGCATTGAACAACAAAAACGGATTGAAGATGGTGGCATGCATGCGCCTCCTCTCTACTCTCAGCAAGTATGACCGCCTTCTAACATTTGTATGGACTGCTGAAGAGAGGCACACTGTTGCTGTATGGATTCATGGAACTATATTGTACAGTGTATGTGCTGCTCTGCTGAAGGAGGATGCAGTTGGAACACTGTCCAAGCTACACATGTAAACTAACACTCCTTAGAGAAAAAAGAGCTTTTTGCCATACAGCTCCCTGAACAGTTTGAACAGAGCAAAGTGTTTATCACCGTACTGAACAGCTTAGTTAACATCTTGAACTTTCCCTTTGCAAGGGGATTGGTCAAGATGTCTGCAGCATGTTGATATATATATGAATGTACTAAAGAATCACTGTCCCCTTCTGAACCTCGTCTTTGGTGGAATGTAACTTGATCTCAATATGCTTGGACCAAACATGAAATATTGGATTTTCAGAATTTGATACAATTTTAGCTGTCACAGTAAATTATGGTAGCATCCAAACCCTGATTTGTCAACAATGCTAATAACTTGTGAACCCAGATGTCTTCACAACTAGTAGAGTTTGCTGCCATATACTGTGCCTTTGCAGAACTAAGTGCCATTGGATTTTGTTTCTTGTTGAACTAGGAAACCGGATCCCAAATTGAAGCTATACCTTGAAGTGTTCCTTTTGTTACTAGAACTACTTGTCCAATCAAAATCTTTAAGCCCATGCACACCAAGTCTCCATCATCAACATACCTTCTCCATCATCAACATACCTTAGACCAAAATGTGTCTTTTCTTTTAAATATCAGGGTACACAAGGTGTTGAGCCTAAATTAATGTTAGGGGTGTTATTTACCAAATACATGAGGGGAACTTATTGGAGTAAGCTATCTACCTGATGATTTGCATCGGGCTCACCTGACGCCCCCGCGTGATAGCTTACTCCAATACCCTTCCCTTCCGTAAAACCAAGACTCACCCTTCCCTTCTGTGAAACCCAAGACTCACCGAATTGGCCAGAGCTGAGAAAACAGGAGTTCCATAACGATAACGAACACTTATACAGGTCGGAAAACAATTTTTTTTTGTGCTCATACATTTCATCGATCCATATAGTTTCAGAAAAGTCGAGGTTTTAGAAATGCTGAAAGCTCCTCCCTCAACGAAGATCCGGTATGAGTTGCACAGGCAAGAGTGCTATTCAGAGCCAGTTGTAATAAAAACTACGAGACATATAATTTAATTTGTCAACATCTTTTATGATTTGATAACGAAAATAAGACTTGAGATCGTGCTGCCAATTCAAGTAGAGAATGTGATAGCTGTAGGAAATGGCGTTGTCTTCCTCTGAACTACAACAGGAAAACCGCCATCCATGCGTTCAGTTTATGATGGCTGACTTCTCTGAAGTTAAAATCTGTTACAGAGATAAATATTCAGTACTCTTAAACACCTCCAGGTATGAGTGAATTGAAGCACCGAGTGGATGAGCTCGAGCAAAGAAATCGTGCCCTGGAAGAATCGTTGAGAATAAACATTTCAAACAAAGAGGGATGTAGCAGTTTTAATCAGAGACATGAAGAGCATCAGGCAACATCAGTTTATATCAGTGATGTTGTTGGATTGGAGCAATCCAAGAAAATCCCCAACCACGTAGACATGCGAATAAATGTTCAAATCGACCCACTTTCCAGCCCAACGTATCTCATCATCGTCCTGCTCCAGCAGTTAAGAGAATTGCAATTGGAGGTCATATTGATCGAGTATAATGTGCAACAATTCAAGTTGGAGGCTCATCTTCTTATAACACAGATCAAGGTATATAGTATCCGAGTCTAAATCCCTGATGAATGTAGCACAACCCTTGTCCATTACCTTCATGTTCATACCAAACAAAACCATCTTAAAATTTTTGGATTAACTTACCAATAGTGGAGGTTTTGAATCAATTTTAGAATTACTATGTAATCTAGTAAAGGGAAAACTGCTCTATTAGTTGTATTTGTGGAATATGTTTGGACTTGCAGGGATTGGATTTTTTGTTTTTGAATATGAAGGGCCATCGGTGGGAGAGTTCCAAATGGGAAAATGTTAGAGAGGTGGTGAGACGCACTCTCGCTGTGAATGAATGGATGTGACTAAACCCAGTATGCCATTCCCGGACTCTAATCATTTGTGTTCAAATTCTCTAAAATTTATATGAGCGTTTTATGTGCCCTTCTTCTCTGTGCACATGGATGGTTGTAACGAGCTTGACTGCGCACATGGATGGCGGTTTCCCTGTTGTAGTTCAGAGGAAGACAACACCATTTCCTACAGCTATCCCATTCTCTACTTGAATTGGCAGCACGATCTCAAGTCTTATTTTCGTTATCAAATCATAAAAGATGTTGACAAATTAAAATAATGTCTCATAGTTTTTATTACAACTGGCTCTGAATAGCACTCTTCCTGTGCAACTCACAGCAGATCTTCGTTGAGGGAGGAGCTTTGCCTCTTAAGCGTTTTCAGCATTTCTAAAACCTCAATTTTTTCTGAAACTATATGGATCGATGAAATCTGTGAGCACAACAAAATTTTGTTTTCCGATCTGTTCAAGTGCTCGTTATCGAACTCCGGTTTTCTCAGCTTTGGCCAATTCGGTTGGTCTTGGTTTCACGGAAGAGAAGGGGAACGGAGTAAGCTATCACTTGACGGCGTCGGGTGGGGCCATGTGCAAATCGTCGGGTAGATAGCTTACTCTGAACTTATTCACTGTTTTTACATATTGAAATCAACAAATGACTTCAGATTTGTTAACATAGGACTAGCCATGGGTTTTACATTTTATCATTTGAAATCTGTTTAGACGGCGTCGGGTGGGGCCATGTGCAAATCGTCGGGTAGATAGCTTACTCTGAACTTATTCACTGTTTTTACATATTGAAATCAACAAATGACTTCAGATTTGTTAACATAGGACTAGCCATGGGTTTACATTTTATCATTTGAAATTGTTTAGATTCTTGATTGCATACTTACCCATCTAAGGAAATCCTCAATTGGACTTGGCCACACTTATAAACCCAAAGAAGTAGTGCATCAAGACTAGGTTCATATCAATTTCTTCTGCCAAATTTTAATTTTCTTTGCAATAGGCTATGCTTTTCTCTCCTATAAATATAAGCTCATCTACATATAAGACAAACAACAACTTAGAGTACCATGGATGTGGTGCTTGCTTCAACCCATTAAGGACTTTCTTGAACTTGCAAACATGTGCCTCATGTCCAAGCATCTCAAAGCCTCTTCGGTTGCTTACATACCTTATCCAAGGAAAATCTTAGTTGACTTGGCCTAGACCCCATTTTTCATCAAGCCCATGTTCTTCAAATCAATCTCTTGCCGACTTTGCTTTGCACTACGCTATTAGCTTCTCTAAATTTCATGTAAGTATAAGATCATCTATAGATTATACTAAAACAAGCAGATTAGAGTATCATGTAGGTGGTGCTTGTTAAGGATACGCCTCTAGGGTATCCTGGTCTCGGACCAAACAATTTTTTGGTTTAGGACCAAGCAGATCCTGTAGGTTGAGGCAGAGACTTCCTGGTATAGGACCAGGCATAGACTTCCTATTATGGGACCAAGCAAATTCTTGGTCTGAGACCAAGCTGTTCCAACAAGTACATACCTGATCAGTCAATCAACTGGATCTTGGTCAGTTGACCAAGGTGATGCTGGTCTTCTTCTCCTAAATGGTTGTTGCTAGGTTGTTTCTCAAGGGACTTGCCACCCCTTGATGTCATTAGCACTTAATCCTTAGGATCAGTATGGAGGACCAGAGGATCACATCAATCCAATTTGGATCTTCTTTATACAACGATAATAAAACTCAGTTTATTGTATGGAACACATGTGAACAATATACCTTGAGAGAAAGATTAAAGCTCCTGGTCTTGTGGGTAAAAGGGTTGTTTCCCCACCTTGACTTGTGGGTAAAAGGGTTGTTTCCCCACCTTGACGGTACACCTTACTTGTGGGACAAAGGGTTGTCTTCCCACCTTGATGTGACCCCTCTTGTTGACTTATGTTTATGACCACTTGACCATTAGTACCCTATTCTAAGTCAACCTAACTTTATTTTAAGTTTTTATTTTTGTAATTACCCTAAAACCTAGGAATACCTAAGTGACCCTTCTAGAAGGCTTGTTAAGATTATACATTAAGTTCACTTCTCCATTTCTAGGGTGTGCATCTTGATCGGAGAGAAGTGTTGATGTAATTATAACTTCGGAATGTATTCACTTGTATTTCGTATCTATTGTAACCCGACGTTTATTCCGGGATGTTATCATGATATGTCATACCCCGATGTTCTGATCGGGAGAATCAATAATGTAATCAAGTCATGTCAAGTCATTGTGGGTAACTCTCCGATTGTCTAAGGGTTAAAGTCCCCGCAGTTCTGGGGCACTAGGGTTATTAGACTCTCCTAGTAGAGGTCGGCTCTAGTAGGGTTTTAGTCATGTCGGGATTAGTATAAATAGAGAGCTGAACTCTCTATTTAGTACACATCACATACACACTCAAGTGTAGCGCATAGTTGAGGAAGGAGAAGTCACTGGGGCTAGATAAGAAGATTACTGTTGTCGGGAGATCACTTACTGTTTTGGGTTTTACTTTGGTGCTGATTCTATCTCTGAGGAAGTTGCGAGGTTTTCTCCATTTATGGTTTCCTTGAGGAAAACACTGTGTTCATTGTCTCCTATGTTTTGATTGTTGTGCTTGTTGTTTTCTCAGTTAAAGATCCTAATGTTATGCTAGCTTAATGTTAAAAATCTAACATGGTATTAGAGCTAACCTGAGAAGAAGACACTGTGCAGCTGTGGGAACTAGGGCTTCCTACTTTGTGGATCTCTCTCCACAGATTTTCAGCAAAAGAAGGTTGAAATAACTCTCCTCCTTAGGGCGCATTTTTCTGTCGAAGTAGAATCCAATTTTGAGGTTTTTCAGTTTTGAACCCAACACTGCTGCCGAAAATTAGGGCTTTTCACAGAAGAGGAATTTTTTAGTGAGCCCAGGCCTGGATTGATCTCCTCCCCAAAATCGAAGTTGGGAATAAATTTCAAGGCATTTGGGTAGACAGAACTCCAGAAAAGCAAAACCCTAATTTGCTCCTGATCCAGTACTGCGGCATTTCAGTTCCAACTCCAGATCTGACATCTTGACCTGGTAAGATCTAAATCTTTTGTATTTCCATTTGAGATTCTCAGTTAAAGATGTCTCATCATACCAAGCTTGATGAAAAGCTTGAGGGAGCTGATAACTTCCGAGCTTGGAAGTATAGGATCTCCCTGGTCCTGGAAGAGAATGAGTTGGACTCCTACATCTATGAGGAGATTCCAGTTCGAGAGGGAGATGAGGCAAAGGCCTTACATAAGAAGAAGTTGGTTATGGCAAAGAGGATCATTGCTGATTCTATCAATGATCACCTTATCCCACTAGTGTCCTCTCTCAAGACACCTAAAGCTATGTTTGATGCCCTAACCAAATTGTTTGAAGGGAAGAACATAAACCAGAAGATGACTCTGAGAAACCAACTGAAGAATGTGAAGATTCAGAATGCAGAAATAATCTAGTCTTATTTCACAAGACTTTCTCAGATCAAGGAACAACTAGACGCAGTAGATGAAGAAGTGGAAAATGCAGAGATTGTGATGACTACCTTGAATGGCCTCCCTAGGTCATGGGATTCATTCATCCAAGGAATCTGTGCAAGAAAGAAGTTAGTCAAGTTCAGCAGACTATGGGAAGAATGCTCTCAAGAAGAAGCTCGGATAGCAGCTTGAGAAGAGAAGATGGGAAGTGAAGATCAAGCCCTCACAGTTCACTCCAAGAAGGGAAGAAGAAATTCTCATTACTCCAAAGGTAAGAACTCTTATCATAAAGATAACAATAGAAATGACCTATCTAGATTGAGATGTTATACATGTGATGAAAATGGACGCTTTGCAAAAGACTGTCCTAAGAACAAGGTTCACTCTCATAAGAAGAAGGGAAACAAAAGAAGACATCATGCTCATGCTGTAGAGGATGATGAACCATCAAAGAAAAGAACCAGATATGAAAGTGAAGATTCTTCAAGCGAGGATGAATATGTTTTGATCTCAGCTCTCATAGGTAACATTACTTAGGGAAGTGATGATTGACTTATAGACAGTGGGGCTTCCAAACATATGACTGGATTCAAAGAATCCTTTGTGAGATTGTCAGAACATGAATCACCTCACAAGGTGAAGCTAGGAGATGACTACCAATATCCAATAAAAGGTAGTGGGGAATCCTCCTATAAACTGGACTCTGGTAAGTCTCTAACAATGAAGGAAGTATTGTTTGTACCAGGACTCAAGAAGAACCTTCTCTCCATATCAGCATTGGATGCAAAAGGAATGAGGGTTGCATTCATAGATGGTCAAGTCATCATGTGGCCTAGAGGAAAGACTATCGATGATGCGGTAGTGATTGGAGAACAAGGAGGATTGTACAAATTGAAGGGCCATCTAGAACAAGCAATGGTCCATGATACAGTAGAGCCAAGTGAACTTTGGCATAAAAGGTTTGCACATGTGCATTACAGAGCACTACCTATTGCAAGCAAAGCTGTTGAAGGTCTTCCAGAAATCCAAGCAAAATATGATGGGGTCTACAAAGGATGCGCGAAAGGGAAGAACACAAAGAAGACATTTCCAAGTAGTGAAAGCAAAGCAAAAGGAATCTTGGAAATCATTCACTTCGATGTATGCGGTCCTATGTCATCAAACTCACTAAGCGGGTATGCATATTATGTTTCTTTTATTGATGATTTTTCTAGGAAGACATGGGTTTACTTTATGAAGAACAAAGATGAAGTATTCAACAAGTTCAAGGAATTCAAAGCCTTGATCGAGAACCATACTGAAAAGAAGATCAAGATTTTTAGATCAGACAATGGCGGAGGATTCACTTCAAATGAATTCAAGAGGCTATGCAAAGACTCAGGGATTAAGATGGAGTTGTCCACTCCTTATAATCCACAACAGAAAGGGGTTGCAGAAAGGAAGAATAGAACTATCATGGAAGCTGCAAGAGCAATGCTTCATAATCAAGATCTTCCTATGCATCTTTGGGCAGAAGCTGCCAGAACAACGGTGTATGTACAGAACCGTACTCCACATAGAGTACTCGAGAACAAGACTCTTGAAGAAGTCTTCTCTGGCAAGAAACCAGAAGTCAGCAATCTCAGAATATTCGGCTGTCCAGTGTACATACACATTCCAAAAGAGAAGAGAACAAAGTTAGATCCTTCAGGAAAGAATGGTATATTTGTGGGTTACTCTGAAAGCTCGAAGGCTTACAGAATATATTTCCCAGGATACAAGAAGATTGATATCAGTAGGGATGTGACCTTTGATGAAGACACAGCTTACAACAAATCCAAAAAGAGACCTGCTGAAGAATTCAAAGAAGCAGAAGCACCCAGAATTCATGATACAACCATGAATGAAGAAACTCAAGAAGAAGATCGAGATTTCGAAGAACCACAAAGACCTGTAGAACCACCTCTGGAGAAGAATCCTCATAAGAGGAAACCTGCTTGGGTACGTGAAATTATCCAAGGTGCGGAAAGATATGGGGCTCCAGAAGAGAAACACAGAGAAAGAAAGAGGACCAGATCCTGCTCCGGGTATGTAGCTTTACTATGTGATTTCATTGATAAAGAACCTTCCAGTTATGAAGAAGCAGCAGAACGGAAAGAATGGAAGGAAGCTATGATCGAAGAGTACCAATCGATCGTGAAGAATGATGTTTGGGATATTGTTCCAAGACCAGAAGGGAAGTCAGTTGTAACTTTCAAATGGATCTACAAGATCAAACATGCTGTAGACGGTAGCATTGAAAAATATAAAGCAAGATTTGTGGCTCGGGGTTTCTCTCAGAAAGAAGGAATAGACTATGAAGAAACCTTTGCACCTGTAGCCAGATACATTTCCATCAGATCAGTACTTGCTCTGGCTACAGTGATGAAATGGAAAATACACCAAATGGATATCAAGACTGCTTTCTTGAATGGTGTAGTAGAAGAGGAAGTGTATGTAGAGCAGCCACTCGATTTTGAGACACATGACAGGGAGTCTCATGTGTGTAGACTGAAGAAAGCCCTGTACGGTTTGAAACAGGCACCCAGGACCTGGTACGGCAGAATTGATAGCTTTCTATCCAGTTTGGGCTTTACCAAGAGTAAAGCAGATTCCAACCTTTACTACAAGGTTGAAAATGGCAACCCAGTGATGCTTCTACTCTATGTAGATGATTTGTTTGTGACAGGTATGGATGGGTTGATTACCGATACAAAGAGAAAGCTTGCTGCCGAGTTCGAGATGAAGGACTTGGGTATGATGCATTATTTTCTAGGTATGGAGGTGTGGCAGAGTACAGATGGCATCTTCCTTGGACAAGGGAAGTATGCAGTAGAGATCTTGAAGAGGTTTGGGATGATGGACTGCAAGGCTATGGCCACTCCTATGGCATCGAACCTGAAGCTATTGAGCAATGTTTCATTAGAGTCGGTTGATGCTACGATGTATCGTCAGATGATTGGGTCCTTGATGTACCTGATGAACATAAGACCAGACATTTGCTTCACTGTGAACACCTTGAGCCAGTTCTTGACAGATCCGAGAAATGTTCACTTGATTGCTGCAAAGCATATTCTGAGGTACCTGAGGGGTACAGTTGATTATGGGCTCAAGTATGATGTGAATCAAAAGATTAACCTGGAGGGTTATGTTGATTCAGATTGGGCAGGCAGTGCCATTGATAGGAAGAGCACTTCAGGGTGTTGCTTCAATATAGGATCAGGTGTGATCTCTTGGTTTAGCAGGAAACAATCTTGTGTGGCACTAAGTACAGCTGAAGCAGAGTATGTTGCAGCTTGTTCAGCTAGTTGTGAGGCAGTATGGCTGCGGAAGCTACTGTCTGATTTATTTGATCTCCAGTTGGATGCTACTTGTATACATTGTGACAACCAGAGTTGCATGAAGTTGTCAGAGAATCCAGTGTTCCATGACAAGACGAAGCATATCGAGATCAAGTATCACTATATCAGGGATATGGTGCAGAGGGGAGCAGTGAAGCTCCAATATGTTGCGATGGACGATTAGATAGCTGATGTGTTGACAAAGCCATTGGCTAGGGTGAAGTTTGAGTACTTCAGGGAGAAGCTTGGTGTTCTCCAGATCGAGGTTCCCTCCAAAGGAAAGTGATGAGTTTGTGAGCCATTCTGACATGGTGAGAGGATTGGTTCCTTCCATGGTCAGATGTAAGGGCTGAGCCATTTTGTCATGGTGAGAGGATTGGTTCCTTCCATGTCAAATATGAGTGCTGAGCCATTCTGATATGACTGTAGGATTGGTTCCTACATGATCAGATATAAGGGCTATTGCCATTCTTTGAATGGAGCTGCCTGGTGAGATACCAGGAAAACTCAGTCTAGGACCGAGGGCTGTTCTGATATGACTGTGAGATGTGCTCTCACATGATCAGATACGAGTGCATGGCCATTCTGATGTGATAGAGGGATGTGTTCCCACTTGATCAAATGTAAGGGTTGAGCCATTCTGTCATGGCTAAAGGATTAGGTTCCTTCCATGTCAGATGTGAGTGCTGGCCATTCTGACTTGGTGTCAGATATAAGGGCTACCTCCATTCTTTGAATGGAGCTACCCGGTGAGGTACCAGGAATCCTTAGTCTAGGACTGAGAGCCATTCTGATGTGACTGAGGGATGTGTTCCCACATGCTCAGATGTAAGTGCAGTGCCTTTCCACAGATGATAGTAGTTGGGTTCCTATCATGTTGGTGGATGTGAGTGCTGTGCCTTTTCACAGATGATAGTAGTTGGGTTCCTATCATGCTGGTGATTGCAAGTGTTCTGCCTTTCCACAGATGGTAGTAGGTGTGTCCTACCATGCTGGTGGATGTGAGTGCTGTGCCTTTCCACAGATGATAGTAGTCGTGTCTTATCATGCTGGTGGTTGTAAGTGCTGAGCCTTTTCACAGATGATAGTAGTTGGGTTCCTATCATGCTGGTGAATGTGAGTGCTGGGCCTTTCTGATATGATTATAGGATTGGTTCCTACATGATCAGATGTGAGTGCTGGGCATGCCTTTCTCACGAGTAGGTCAGATGTAAGTGCTGGGCGGGCCATTCTGACTTAGTGTCAGATATAAGCGCTGAAGAAAGACCTACATGGACGAGGCTAGGCCTACAATCAGCATGAAAAAGGGCTGGCTTTGTAGAACTTCCTGTGACGAGAAGAATCATGAGATAGCACCCGTGATGATCCAGTGATGATGATCCAGCAGTGATGATCCAGATCGAGTGATGATCCAGATCCAGTGATGATGTCCAGTGATGATCCAGATCGAGTAATGATCCAGATCCAGTGATGATGACCAGTGATGATCTAGATCCAGTGATGTTGACCAGTGATGATCCAGATCCAGTGATGATCTAGATCCAGAGACGAAGATGATTTGAAGACAAAGATGACTTGAAGATGAAGATGACGAGAAGACCCAGAGAAGAAGACCAATGGTGAAAATTGTGTCGAGAGAATACCTTCCTAGTTAAGAGGGAGTGTTGATGTAATTATAACTTCGAAATGTATTCACTTGTATTTCTTATCTATTGTAACTCGATGTTTATTTCGGGATGTTATCATGATATGTCATACCCCGATGTTCCGATCGGGAGAATCAATAATGTAATAAAGTCATGTCAAGTCATTGTGGGTAACCCTCCGATTGTCTAAGGGTTAAAGTCCTCGTAGTTCCAGGGCACTAGGGTTATTAGACTCTCCTAGTAGAGGTCGGCCCTAGTAGGGTTTTAGTCATGCCGGGATTAGTATAAATAGAGAGCTGGGCTCTCTATTTAGTACACATCACATACACACTCAAGTGTAGCGCATAGTTGAGGAAGGAGAAGACACTGGGGCTAGATAAGAAGAAGATTACTGTTGACGGGAGATCACTTATTGTTTTGGGTTTTACTTTGGTGCTGATTCTATCTCTGAGGAAGTTGTGGGGTTTTCCCATTTATGGTTTCCCCGAGGAAAACACTGTGTTCATTGTCTCCTATGTTTTGATTGATGTGCTTGTTGTTCTCTCAATTAAAGATCCTAATGTTATGCTAGCTTAATGTTAAAAATATAACAAGAAGTTTAGATTTGTTCCTTGTTGGTCTATGCTTGATGCCTAGGGTTACTGTTGCTTTGAGTGGAAGTTTTGGGCTTTTACTGCTTCTATCTTCTTGTGCACTAGGTCGTGACTGTTTTTGGTGACCTTTAGGCAGGCCGTGAGTATATTGGGCTGATCTGTGACCTTTATGTTGCTCCTATGATTGAGTCGTGGGTTGCTTGTGACACCTCCAGCAGGGCGTGACTGTATTGGGCTGATCCATGACCATTTTGATGCTAATAATGTAGGTCATGTTAATTTCTGTTGGTTTCTCTTGGATGATTAGCTTGGGCATCATTCCTTTGGGACTACTAAACCTTATTTGTGACTGTGCATACCCTCTCTTAGCAGTCCGTGACTGTTTGGATGCCCTTTGGGTTGATCTGTGATTGTGTTGTCTCTCTCCTAACTGGTTGTGACTGTGGTTGCCTCCTTTTATCAGGCTGTGACTGTGCATGATATATTCTAGCTGGGTCTTGACTGTATTTACCTTCTCCTATCTAAGCTGTGATTGTGTATACTCTCTCCTAGCTGGGCCATGGGCTGTGATGACCTCCTTAATCCCTAACAAAATGGGATTGCAAAATAAAGATGTGATCTCCCTTGAGAAAGTTATTCAGAGAAGCCTCATAGTGATATAGACATGGAAGTAAGCCCAATCCATGAGTTATCTCTCTTAAATGAGCAGAGGGAGGAGGTTAGGGAGTCTTCAATTAATCTTTTTGAGAAGCCTATTGAGAGGTTTCATGGTTGTTTTGGCTTGATATCTCAGATGAGGCATGCCATTGTTTTAGATTCCTCCATTTATGAGGAGGCAACCAAATATCAAGTTTGGAAGATGCAAAAATGTTAAATGACGTGCAAAAAGTGGTTCTCAACTATCAAGGGAAGTCAGTTATAACTTTCAAGTGGAACTATAAAGATCAAGCTTCTTGCTGACAATTAGAGTTGTTTGAAGCTCCTAGAAAATCTTGTGATCTATGACAGGTAGGAACACATCAAGAGGAAGTATCACTATGTCAGGGACACAATGCAGTATGCTCTGTCAAGTAGACAGTTTATCGATGTGTTGACTAAGCCTTTGTCAAAGTCTGAGTACTTCTGAGACAAGCTTAGTGATTGTTGAGAATGCCTCTCTTGCTGAGAGGGAGTGTTAAAAATAGTGTAATTGCGAGACCCATTCTTAGGGAGGATGGTACCCTAGTCAATTAACTAGGGTTTTTGGTCAGTGAACCAGGCAGAGTAAGTCCCTTGAAGGTACCCCAGGGCCCTAGTATTCTCCTAGGGTTCTTGGTCTGGGACCAAGCAGGTTGATGCCATGGAAAAGTCCTTGACATATGGTTAGGGCCCCTATATGTCTCTAGGGTATTTCTGGTATGGGACCATACAGTTTCTTGGACACGATGTTCAAGCAGATCCTGCAGGTTGAGACAGAGACTTCCTAGTTTGGGACTAGGCAGATTTTTGGTCTGGGACCAATCAGTTCCTACAAGTACATACCTGGTCAGTTAACCAAGTGGATCTTGGTCAGTTGACCAAGGTGATGATGTGTAATGTCCTCTTCTTCTAAACAATTATTGCTAGGTTGTTTCTCAAGGGACGGACAACCCCTTGATGATGTCACTAGCACTTAACCCTTAGGAGCAGTATGGAGGACCAGAAAATCACATCATCCAGTTTGGATCTTCCTTATACAATGATGATAAAACTCATAGTTATTGTATGGAACACATGTGGACAATATACCTTGAGAGAGAAAGATTAAAGTTCTTGGTCTTGTGGGTAAAAGGGTATGGTACTCCTTGGTCTTGTGGGTGAAAGGGTTGTCTTCCCACCTTGATGTGACCCCTATTGTTGACTTATGGTCTTATGTTTCCCTTTTGATCCTAGCACCCAGCTTGGTTGTGGTAACTTGACCCTTTTGCTATGTTGACTCAACTTTATTGTTTTGATTGTTTATGAGCACTTGATCATTAGTACCCTATTTTAAGTCAACCTAACTTTATTTTAAGTTTCTTTTTTTGTAATTACCTTAAAACCTAGGAATAGGAATACCTAAGTGACCCTTCTAGAAGGCTTGTCAAGATTATAAATTAAGTTCACTTCTCCATTTCTAGGTTGCGCGTCTTGACATGAGAGAAGTTCAGATCTGTTCCTTGTTGGTCTATGCTTGATGCCTAGGGTTACTGCTGCTTTAAGTGGACATTTTTGGTTCTTGCTGCTTCTATCTTCTTGTGGACTAGGCTGTGACTGTTTTTGGTGACCTTTAGGCAGGCCGTGACTATACTGGGCTGATCTGTGACCTTTATGTTGCTCCTTTGATTGAGCCGTGAGCTGCTTGTGACACCTCTAGTAGGCCGTGACTGTATTGGGCTGATCCATGACCATTTTGATGCTAATAATGTAGGATGTGTTCATTTCTGTGGGCTGCTCTTGGACTGTTAGCTTGGGTGTCATTCCTCTGGGGCTGCTAAACCTTATTTGTGACTGTGCACACCCTCTCCTAGCAGGCCGTGACTGTTTTGGATGCCCTTTGGGCTGATCCATGACTGTGTTGTCTCTCTTCTAGCTAGTCGTGACTGTGGTTGCCTCCTAGCAGGCTGTGACTGTGTATGATCTATTCTAGCTAGGCCGTGACTGTATTTACCTTCTCCTAGCTGAGCTATGACTGTGTATACTCTCTCCTAGTTGGGCCATGGGCTATGATGACCTCCCTTAGCTTTGACGTGGACTGTGGTGACCTCTCCTAGCTAGGCTGTGACTGATTTGACCTTACCTTGCTCGTCGTGACTTGTTTGCAGCCCTTTCTGGGTTGAGTTGTGGCTGGCTAAGCCCTAAATGAACTTCTGGATTTGTTGCTTATATAATCATCCTTTGAGGTCTTATAATGAACTTTATTTCTGTTACTTCTTGCATAAGCTCTACAATCTATTGCTTTGTGACCAAAATTATTACAAGAAAAACACCCCGGTACCAAAATCTCTTCTTTGGCTAAAGAAAAACAATAGCCAAAGAAGAGATTTTGGTACCGGGGTGTTTTTCTTGTAATAATTTTGGTCACAAAGCAATAGATTGTAGAGCTTAGGCAAGAAGTAACAGAAATAGAGTTCATTATAAGACCTCAAAGGATGATTATATAAGCAACAAATCCATAAGTTCTCATGGGTTCGTTGATAGAAACTACAATCCGTTTGTTCCCCTACTTTATTACCATACTGAATGCTATAAGTGTAATAACTATGGGCACATAACATGTTACTATAGAAGCAGCATAGCAGGATCTCCCAAACAAAACATGGAAGAAGATGTCCTTGCCAAAGATAAAAAAGAATACAAAGGTTTGGGAAAGGAAGCAGAAGCAAGAAAGAGGGAGAGATGAAATTTTTTGTTATGGGAAAGGTTGCAATGAGCTAGATGAAGATAGTGGGAGATCCACTGTTTTGATTCTCACTCGAAACATGTACACCCCATTCTTAGAGAATCAAGTAGGACTGATGAAGCTTTATATTGCTAGATGAAGCCTCAAATGGTGAATGGATTTATTGGTAGGGAAAATAAGGAAGAAATTGCAAATCCAATTAAGAAGGAACATCCTCAGACTGCAACAAATGTAGCATTAAGGAAGGAAGAAACTGTGACACAAGTACTGAGTTCATCCTTGATAAATAATCCTATTGCTCTAGAAGAAAATAATTTCTCAAGAAACAAAGATAGTTTTTCTAATGATCAGTTGTCATAGAGTGGGAGATTAGAGATGTGCTTTTCTTGTGATTAAGATGTAATGGATGGACGGATGGGTTCTGAAGGAATCTGTGCACATATTGCAGCCCTAAAATCAATTCTATGACAGCAAAATAGTGAATGGAAATCTGGTTATAACCCTTTTAAAAATAACAAGAGAGGCATTGGAAGGACTGTCTAAACAGCTAACAGCTATGGAAAACATTAATTCTAGGTATTTATTGCAACATGAATCAACACCATTTTGTATCTGTACTTCAGCAGTAGTTTAAAGAACTTGCCCGGGAAAGATTATGGTGGCATATAACCAAACCATATAAGGGCAAATAACTAGCAGTTTTGGGGCATCTTGAAGGTGTAATACATGACGACAATACTCTATTAAATCTGGCAGACTTTTGACATCATCTTTGTGTACATATATGTCAACGTTAAGCATAAGGATGATTGTGTACCTACAACAAACAAATAGTATGTAGAGTACAGTTTGCTAAAGTTTTGACAGTATAGGGGCACATTTTTGACAGCATACTAGTTGCTTGGGTGGAAATAAGACTAAGAGTCCAGAAGAATTTTTATCTTTGATGCCTTCTTCTTTTTGGAGACATATAGTTGTTGAGAAGATATATCCATGGCTTGTGATTTTATTATGCATTAATGATTGAAGAAGACGGGTTAATACCATAGACTGAAGCTCTCTTTTGTTGCATTATCACTATAGAAGCATGCATTACTATTGCATTGTTTGATTACTATGAACATTGGTGGTAGACTATTGTTGTTGTGTTGCTTCTTATTGAAGAAAGATCAAGGACCCGTATCCTTGGGGAACTTATGAAATTGCTGATATATTTATGATAAATAGCACAAAGGAGTGCATTGTGGAAGATAAAACTGAGGAGATTTACAAGTTTAAGATGGAACTCTACAAAGAGAAAGAATTGCCAACATTACTGGAAAGTTGGTCAAACTTATTGAGGAAAATGACATGTTATTTTTAGCTGTCATGGAGGAGCAGAGCTACAAAATGGTTTGGAAATTGATGGATAAAGAAACAGCAGAGCTTGAATAGCTAAGAAGGGAGCTTCAGAGGTAGAACAATCCTTGTTTGAAAGCAATGAAATGATGCAAAGAGTGATGGTTGCTTTAGATACCATTGATTCTTGTCATCAATTTTAGTTTGGGGATCCAATGAAGTATAGGAGGTTTGTTTGTTTGTTTTTGTCATCAGTATTTGTTTTATATATGATTATTGGTCATTTCTCCAGTCTTTTGAGTCCCTTTCTGTTATTACACACCAGAAAACAAAAGATTTAAAACCCAGAACTTGTAGTTTTAAAATCATGAGATGCCTGGGCTTTGTACCTTTGTACTCTAGTGCAAACTCCAGTACAAACACATTGTTTGATGAAGGGCACACTTGTGTCTTTGGGATATCTACTGTTCGGAGGAGGGTGCAACAACTGTTGCTTTTAGATACCATTTTCACTTGGATTTGAGAGCTGAGGACAAGTTCCAGTGGTTGTGACAGAGACTGGCCATACCTCTCTTCACTATCCATTTGTGGAAGAAGGCACAGTACCTACACAGTCAATAATATTGGGAAGAGGGCACACCGGCAAGAGTACAAACTCAGTAAACAGTCACTCAGTGTTTGAGAGATTTACGAAGGGCGTATTCAGGCATTGGAGAGGAGGACACAGTCATTGTAGAAGGCAGAACACTCCAATCACAGTCCAAATTGTGGTCATTCAAAGGAGGCATTAACTGCTGCATATTGCATTTGAAGAGAGTTACTGTTGAAGACAAACCTTTCAAGGGGCATCATCACCTAAAGGAGTATATATATCAACTGCTAGTGCATTTATTAATTATGGGCATGTACAACAGGCATGTATAACAGTCCCCTAAAGTAGTTACTATCAAGATCTGAAATTTATATATTGAATCTTGTAAACCGTGGGAGGACTAATAATATTGTTGTTATTGTTTGGTATGCTTAAATACTCATTTGTATGGCTTAATGTTCACTAATGTGATGTAAAGAAACTAACATCTACAAACCAAGCTGAGCTTATATATATTGACAAGTTAATGAGGGACCCCAATCAGATTTTACATCTACATTGCATTCCCAGACCTCAGTTAAGTTGCACAGTAACCTATAGCAGTTGTTTATGAAGTGTTTGACGAAATATCAAACCTAGATCTGCCCATACAACGCATTTCCAAGTCACTTGACTTGGCAGTAGGCTACAACAGTATAAAAGAGAAGTGTTTGACAAAGGTTGTGACTTAAATTGCACATACAGTAAGCCTAATTACCAGTACTTTTCAAGAGGGAACCTACAGGGTTTAAGGAGCAGTAGTAAGGTAGGGGAAATTGGTAGATACCAGTCAGAACCTAACAGCAGTTGAGTAAAAAAAATTCAGTGTAGGATTGGTAGGGGCCATTACACAATCTTCCTAGAACATGCCATGCAATAATACTACATATAGATCCAGATTACTTGATACTTTTGGGCGCTTATATGATGGAGGACTGTCATGGCTCTACACAAATTTGCCTTCATCTCTGCCTTACCAAAATGCTGTTGAGAGTGCCTTGTGATAGCCCCCTTCAATTGTGTTTGCTTGTTGATATTGCCTAGATCTGCTTAGAACCTAAGTCACCTGACACGAGGACACGGGACACGGAAGACACGAAAATACGAGTGTCTGACACGGACACGGTGACCCCTGGAATCAGGACATGGAGGACACGTTATCTATATCTATATCTATATCTATATATATATATATCCTTTTTAAAAAAAAATATTCAATAGAAATTAGAATCAATACACATTATACATTCACAAATGACAATGAGACACAGATGATAGCCATAGGTGATAGCTCAAGATGTTGGAACCATATTTCTCATTAAGTCATCAAAATCGAACTGTATTACACAGATGTCGAAATGCCACTGGAAAATAGTAAATACAAAAGGGGTAGATCAAGATGGAAGAATCTCATCTGTCAATAGTCCTCCTCCATGCCCAAATCATCAAACCCATCACTGGCCTATTCCTCCTCCTCCTCCTCCTCCTCCTCTTTGCCCATGTGAAGATCTTGTTATCACAGATATATTGTAGCTTGGCTACCATGATGCAACAAGCAACATACAAATTGATCTCTTTATTTTTTTGAGCTAGACATTCAAATGGGTTTACAACATGGATTATCATTTCCAGCATGAGCCATTCAAAGCATTTATTTAGTAGTAGATGCAAAGTATTTCCTTGCTAGGACCAAGATATCCTTATCCTTTGAGATGACTTCAGTGGTGACTTAGTTCATTTGAGCAGAGCAACAGAGATGGTATGCAGTTCATAGATGGGCATATCAGTTTGAGACATGTATCTGGTGAGATCAGGTATATTGCTTCTTGGTAGGGTTTTTCTCTCCTATGTATACCAACACCTTTGACTTGTTATGCTATGATGATTAAGGTGACCTACGCTTATATTATATGTTCCACTGATGGTTAACTTGTGTTGAGAATGATTAGAGAATCTGATGTTGAAGACCATTGCTTATGCCATGCTTTACACAACTTTTAAACTTTAGTGCTATGCTGCTTCCATGTTTCACTTGTCTCCATCCATCTAGTATCATCTATGATTGATATTTCCCATGACTTATGATTGATTGAAACCTATGAGATTGACGATCATATTCCCCACTTTGACCCCTATGCATGATAGATCCCATGTTGTTTTGTGTCTCGACTCTGAGTTGTGCAACAAAACTTGTCGATGCCTTGATCCTTCTGGGCCAGGAGAACCTGCTGGTGTTGGTTCCTGAGCTTAGGTGAGTTGGTTTTGAAGCCTTGACCTCTCTAGACGACTTCCCTTGATAATTGGTCCTGATTGTGGACATTCCCCCCTAGTTGCCCAAGAAGTGTCATCTAAAACTTGAAGCAATATGTCTATTATCATTACATGCATTATGTGTTATATGCTATATACTGAGAAATGCAAGCCCTCAAATAAAGTTGCAAACTGTCTTTAGACACAACTCAAAAAAGGCTATGAAATGAAATTGTGAAAGGCCTACAAGTGGATAAATAAATGCTAAATCTAAAGACTGTTGGCCATCTTATGTTAAATGTAATGATTAATTCCTCACGGAGCCTGCAGGTTTTGATGTGAGATGGAGTAAGAGACAACTATTTCTAAGTGACCCTTAAGATCTCTTCACTACAACTTCTTGTGTACTCAACGCAAAGGTCCTAGAAAAGATCTTCACGGAGCTTAATTGTTAGCTTGGATGTGAGCTGTAGACATATTCTTAAAGTTGAATGGACTCTTTTCAGATCAACTCATCCACTCGTGAGACACCACCATTCCCCATTGTAATCTGTCATGCATATGTCATTGTAGTTGTGTGTGTACTCAACGCATGGGTCCTGGAAAAGATCCTCATGGAGCTTGATTGTTAGCTTGGATGTGAGCTGTAGACATGTTAAAGTTGAATGGACTCATTTTAGATCAACTCATCCACTTGTGAGACACCATCATTCCCTATTGTTATCTATCATGCATATGTCATTGTGGTTGTGTGTATTTGTCAGCACTAGGAGAAAACATATAGTTAAAGTCAATCAAAAGTCATTACCTTGTTTCCTTACCCTTGTTTTCCATCTTCACCCAACATTAGCAAATTGATGAAACTTTGTAAGTATGGCATATGCAAGGGATTTGTAGAAGATTTAAAAACTGTTCAAAGACACATGTATATTATTATTATTATTATTACTATTGTCACCATGATTTTAATTAGCATGATTTAAGTTGGGTTTTAATATACATCTTGGATCAGTTCCTACCTTGGATGCATGCAGGATCATTTCAGTTCATTATTTCACCTTCAGTTTGGGTACTTTGACTAGGTCAACCCAGTTGATCGAGTCAAACACGGTTTCGAAGGCAGTGACTAGAAAAATCAATAGTGGTTATATTTTCTCCAGACATGCCCATGACCAATACTGCAGTTTCAGTTTTTAGAGTTTGGCTCCAGTTTTCATGACTAGTGATTATGACCACTTTATTATGGTCAGATCACTTTTTTTATTACAAATTGCAGATTAGTATGGTTCTCCTAGGGCACCACAACATCCCAAGGGGTATGAGTAGTCACTTGTACCATTCTACCATTTCTCCAAACACTTTTGTGTCATTTGTTTGCCCTAGTTTCAACCTGAAAGAAGTTATGATGATTTTTATTATTGTCAGAGGATGTACCATTAAAAAATGAACTATGGAAATCACTAAAGAAATCGATTTGGTTTGTGTGGTCAAGGAAATGATTATTGATGATGTATTTTGGCTCTCCGGATCATTTGGCACCAGTTTCATCCATTTTCATGCTTCGGATTATTATTTTGGCTCTCTTAGGGAGGATGTCCCCCATAGGGCGAAATTGGTTAAAATGGCCAAAATAAAAGTGTGTAAATCAAGTTGAATCTTTAGAAATATGTATGGGGGGGACCCCTAACGACTCCCCCATGTCAAACTTGCAAAAATAATGATTTATCATGTTGTAAAAATGGGCTTTATGAGGTAATTCGGCCTCCTCAAATGTATTTGTCTAAGTTTATCCCTATAATGTAAAATTAAAAGATCTTCATCGTTGATGATGTTTTAATCTCAACTGTTGGATGGATGTTGGTTAGAATGTGGACACATTTTCAATTTATTTAAGAGTTGTGACCCGCTCATTGTATCCCATCGGGAAATTTGGCTCCTGGCTTGTTGGAATAGAGAAAATCCTTTTGTGAAAAATACTTGTGTTCTTGTGGATTGGATATCGGCAATTATGATTGAAACTACTTTTCTTTTGCAGTGAAAAATATTTGGTAAGATTATAGCATATTTTTCGTGGATTATTATTTTATTGCAGGCAGAGAGGTCGCCTTGGAAGGGGTGCATCATTTGTGGAGACCCACTGTTTGTTTCTCTTTCGGATTTGTTCTCTTATCTTTTATCTCTTGTTTGCAGTAGTTCATTTTCTTATTGACCTTTGGCTTGGCAGGAAGAGGGGCACACTCCTCCACTTGGGCGTTTAGTTGGATTTTCAACAAAACTTTCATTTGATCTCTGTAGGAGTAATCCTCACCTTTTCAGCATTCATCTACAATTTCCAGGTACCTTTTCACAAGGTACGTTCCCCTATCTCCATTATTTCAATCCACTCGGGCTTAATAAATTAAAACCCCAAATCGTAAAACCCTCATCCTTAAAATTTATAGGTTATAGGCAGTGTTGCCAGAGCGTGGAAGCGAAGCGGGTGCGGGTGCGGGAAGCGGGTGCGCGGAAGCGTGTTTTTCAAAAAATGGCCGGAAGCGAAGCGTGGTC
>LPNX010376598.1:90261-113229 GCA_001517045.1 Pseudotsuga menziesii
GTGCAGTTCCGGGCTTCAGGGCGCGCGACCTCTGAGATGCCGGCGCGCGATTCCTCCACGAATTGCCAAAAACGACCTTGAAAAACCAGGAATCGTTTTTTTCCTCACCGGTGCGCGGTTCGGGTTTTCCGGTGCGCGGTTCCGATCACGCTTCGGGGGCGAACTCGCTCGGAGCGCGATTCGGGGGTCGGGTCCGTGGGGGGGGGGACGCTTCGGCAACCCTGGTTATAGGTTCTAGTTTGCGGTGGTTTATAAAACTTAAAACCCACTGTGGAACAATTATAAAACACATAGGTTTAAAATTTCACGATCATTGGACTCCATTTTCCCTTCCAATATATTGGTCTACCTTCTAGGGGAAGATGCCCTCCTTGGAAGAAGTGGGTATTTTCAGTTCCGCAAACTGGGTATTGCTAGTTTCACCTCCAATCATCTAATATTACACCTAACAATAAATTTGAGTGACTAATTTGACCTAATTTCACCATTTACCCTTAGATTCGATTTTTCATGTTTAAAACCCTAGGGTAAATTGGGGCTTTTCACATAGACACTCTTCTCTTAGTAACCATTCAAAAGTCTAATTAAGTACCCTACTAAGAGATTTAATCAAGATACTCTGAGCTATCTACTTGTTTTTCTCATTTTTAGGGTCATCTTGGTCTAAAGTATTAGTATCTTTGACTGGGATGACATATGGGTTCTTTCATAGGTCTTGGATACTGTAGGTTGCGACTTTAGTTTCCTTTCCCCTCTGCCATCTTGGATAAGATCACCTTACGTGGCAACTACAAGATTCGTGATAACATTTTTGGCACCATTGCTGGGGAGGTAGAGGCTTACCTTGGTTTATCTTTCAATTTACCTTTGGTGTATGTGAATGTACATTTGGTTTAAATATAGTGATTGCATTGTTCAATTGTTTAAATTTTTACAATCACTACATTTGGTTACTCACCTCTCTTACAACATTAGCCTTTGGTGAACATGACAATTTGTTCACCTGGCGACTCCACAACACGACTCCACTGTATGACCAACCCATCTATACAAAGTAAAAAAGGTGACTCTATTGGGAAGCGAATCCATTTTGTAAATCATAATGAATTCAGATGTATTTATGTGCAAATTTTCACAAACCTTGCAAGAATTTGGTGAAGCTTTAGTTGAGCTTAAAAGAAAAGATGACGAAAGAAATAGTTGGGGATCAACTTCTTGGTATGAATATGTTTATGAACATGACTATGGGTATGAACTTAATTATCACAATCCTTATGATTCCCACTAGTTTCCTCACCCATGTAATAAAGACTTCCCAGCCACCCCACGTAAAATAGTGAGTAAGCATCAAAGCCAGCCAAGGCATTGGGTGAATAATTCTCATAGTTCCATTAGACACCCAACTCAAGTAACCAGAGATTTTAGGAAGCAAGTTAAACCTTCTCCTTTTAACTTTTTTGAAATACTTGGGGCACCTCATCCTATGCCTAATGATTACATTAAAAAGTTGCCTCATTTTCCTAAGAATGATTCTATTGAAGGATATTTGGATGTCTTTTGGTGGTATATGGAATCTTGGGGTGCTGAAGATGAAGACGTTTATATGCGTGCCCTTGGTGCTTCTTTAGATGGGGATGCCAAGCTATGGTTAGACCATTTGGAACCAGGATCCATCACTGGGTATGACATGTTTACTGATTTGTTATAAGAGAACTAGGGTAAGAAGATTGATGAGTCCATAAATGAGCAATTAGGTAATGATTGTGTCGATGAGGATAAACCTCATGAAGACGGTCAAGATTATTATGATGATATAACTAATGATTGTCCTATCAGACTGAATTTTCCTCTCCTGAACCAAAAATGAGTGTGCCTTTGAATCAAATTTTGAGCTATCCTTCAATTCAAGAGAATATTATAGAATATTTGAAGAATATCAATAATATGGGAAAAATTCAACCCTTTAGGATTATGACCTCAATATTGACCTAGAAGGGGAACTTATTAAAATCTTGTCATCATTACCCAAAGAAAGCGCGGATGAAGAGGAAGATCCCAATGATCACCATCAAGAAACATCCATAGTTGAACCTCTCATCAATGAATCCATTGAATATCGTTTTGGAGAGCAACCACATAATTAGTGTTTGGTTGATGATAATTCAAGTCAATGTTCAAGCCATATAGATTTTGATTCAGACTTTCAAAATTCTGTTGAGGAATAATCATGTTGTCATATTGTTGTTCAAGGTCAAATTGGTGAGGACGATAGGGAAGTTAAAAATGAAGTCACTGATATCTTTCCACGTCTAATGGATGATGTTAACTATTTGTCCTCAATTGAGCATAATGGGAAATCTAGAGAAGAACAATCACATGATAGTGCTATGGTTATAAGTGAACCTGATCAAGAGCAATTCTTAACAGAACTTTCCAGATAGAATCCTTGTCTTAATCCAATACTTGATCAAGATGGGTTGTTTCAGTGCTTGGGTCTAAGTAGTTATGATGAGACTAATCCTTACACCGACTTTTCTTCAAATCTTGAAGTTGGTCATGAAATCAAAAGTGTCATTGATTTGAAAAAAAAATCCTCATATCAAATCTCAAGATCAATTATTCCAAGTTATTAGGGAGAAAATTTTCAATATCTTTGATCCACCCTCCCATGCGTTCTTCCTCGTGTCATGGTGGCCCACGCTAGTGATTGGCGTTGGAAGTTGATTGAGGTGGTCCACGTTTTTTTATTGGTGTTGGAAGTTGATTGAAGTAGTGGTTGGAGATTGGTTGAGTGGGGGCGACCTCCCATGCTCCAATGATACATTGATTTGAAAAAAAATTCCTCATATAAAATCTCAAGATCAATTATTCCAAGTTATCAGGGAGAAAATTTTCAATATCTTTGATCCACCCTCCCATGCCTTCTTCCTCACGTCATGGTGACCCACGCTAGTGATTGGCATTCAAAGTTGATTGAGGTGGTCCACATTTTTTTGTTGGTGTTGGAAGTTGATTGAAGTAGTGGTTGGAGATTGGTTGAGTGGGGGCGACCTCCCATGCTCCAATGATGCGCCTCCTTATCTTCATGCTTGCGCTTTGGAGTTGGGGCATCTAAATATTGGTTACGATTTGAGGTTGGATGAGGTAGGCACATCTCTCTAGAGATGGCGTTTACCACTCCTTGTTCCTCCCAACCTCAACTTATGTCTAACTCCAATGCATCCCACAAATTACTCATGTAACTCTACTTCTATCTTCAGTTATCTCTTAGTCATGGAAGCGCCCCCTGGATTGGAGTGTCTTATTTAAGCAAGTCACTTCTTCATTGAAAGGCATCGAAAGAGGGAACCTCTGCTCATGCTCTTATGTAATATTGTTTTGGCAATAATAAAGGAAAGGATTTGGAGGCTTATGCTGGTGTTATCATTGGATGTTTGGTTGTTGTTTGCTTCATAACTCATTGAGGTAACTTATAAGTTTTGCAATGTTTGTTTGTAGTTTGGAATGGCACTAGTCTTTGAAAGGAATTTTTACTCTAGTAGGATAGGAAGTAATATTTGAGTAATTTGCTTCTTATTGTTAGTCTTAGAAGAGATCCATGAAATGTTATTAATTCTTGCTTGAATGTATGCATTTTTAAATTTCTTTTCTGGTTAACACTGGTGCGTTTAATTCCCTCTTGCAAGTGTTTGTGAAGTGTTTCAGGTGATCAAGCCAAAAGGATCTTTGTGAGCTTGTTTGCTCTCACCTCCCTCTTCCATTGTCGAAAAGAAACTTCATCCCTCCCTTTTCTCCAAGAGGACAACTCCATTGCCCTTATCTTTTCTTGCTAACCATTGGTTCTTACTGCTTCTAGATCCTAAAAAAGTTTCTTCATTTGTCTCGGCTACTCTCTCGTAGATCTATTATTTAAGTAAAATTTATAAGTAGATCTAGTTGTTTGTTCAAAGTTTATCTAAAAGTTTAGATCTAGCTGTCATGTCTTTCTTTTTGAAAAAGCTTAAACTTTAAAAATTTTAAAGTGCTTAATGAAGAATTTGTGCTTTCAATTTCTTTATCTAGCATTGAGTGCTTTTCAACTTGCTTGCCATCTCTTAAAGAGGATAGCAAAGATCCTAAGAAGGAAAGCTTTCTAGCATGCCTTAGTTAAACTTCGCATTTTTGTTTGACTTTTAAACTTAGAAAACTTTTGCTAAGTTTTTTTAGTTTTTCCCAAACACTACAAAAACGATAATGGAAGCAACAAAAGCAATGCTACATGACTAGGATCTTCCGATGCACTTATGGGCAGAAGCAACAAGGACAGTTGTGTATGTACAGAACCGTACACCTCACAGTGAATTAAGCAATAAGACTCCCGAAAAGCTTGCTCAGGTGAGAAACCAGAAGTCAACCATCTCAGGAAATTTGGATGCCCGGTGTACATACACATCCCAAAGGAAAAGACAACCAAGCTAGACCCTTCAAGAAAGAAGGGAATATTTGTGGGATACAACGATACTTCAAAAACTTACCGAATATACTTCCCAAGATTCAAGAAAACTGACATTAGCAGAGATGTAACCTTCAACGAAGACTCGACATACATCAAATCAAGAAAACTATCTAATGAAGGGATTGAAGGACCAAAAGTAACCAGAGTTAGAGAAACAACAATGGAAGAAGCGACTCCAGAAGATCATGAAGACGATGACATGACAGAACCACGAGAACCTGTAGAACCATGAGAAGAACTCCCACAAAAGAAAACCAGCATGGGAACGAGAAGCAATACAAGATGCAGAGAAGTACGATGCTCTAGATGGGATGCATAGAGAAAGTAAGAGACCAAGACCATACTCCAGTTATGCGGCCTTGCTATGTGACATCATTGATAAAGAACCTTCCAACTACGAAGAAGCAGCAATGAAGAAAGAATGGAAGGATGCCATGATCGAGGAGAACCAGTCGATTATGAAGAATGATGTCTGGGAGATAGTTCCAAGACCAGAAGGGAAGTCTGTTGTAACTTCGAAGTGGATCTACAAGATCAAGCATGCTGCAGATAGTTGCATTGAAAAACACAAGGCAAAATTTGTGGCATGTGACTTCTCCCAGAAAGAAGGCATAAACTACAAGGAAACATTTGCACCTGTAGCAAGATACACTTCCATCCAATCTATACTTGCATTGGCTGCAGTAATGAAATGGAAGGTGTTGAACATGGTTGTCATTGATGACAAGCCATTAATGACAAAGATGTGATAAAGGTTGATGACATGGCAAGCATGAAATGGTAGTTTGGGCAATTGGAGCACTAGGAGGTCCAAATGACCCATTATAGGGTCATTTGTGGCTTGATAGGGTCATGGAACCCTTAGATATGGTTTGAGTCATGGAGACCACACTAGACCACACTCTTGATTGATAGATTCCACTTGTACGTGTAGTTGGTAAGGAAACCATGGAGAAACTAAGGACATGATGGCATGGCATGTTTGATGATGTGGATAATCTCTTGACGATCATTGATGGTACACTTGGTAATGATATGTCACACATAGGTTGAAGTTTGATTCTGGCATTGTGACTTAATGCTTTTGTTGGTAATCGAACACATCATGAAGCTCTTGCTAAAATGATGATGATGAAGTGGATAACCTATTGGAGAGATAATTTAAAATAAGAATTAAATAAATTTCAAGGGCGGCCAGATCTGGTTCAAAGGCTTATCTCTCAACTACAAGTCGGCCCAGCGATCATAAAAATGATATATTAATTGGTGATAGCTCGACCCAGTCAAAAGGGAGGTCAACCCATAAATTAAAACTAATATAGCTGGTCGGCTTAGTAAAATTCCATGCTGAAATGTATATATATATACACTTGTCATTCACTCAAAACATAGATGATGAAGCAGCTCTGAAATTCGGACCTCACTCAGGAAATTTTGGTGGTTAGACAGGGTTTAAGGAGTGTAAAGAAGCAGCTGCAATGGAGGATGAAGTAAAAGGAATACAGGTCTGAAATTTGAATTAGATTGAGGCAACCACAGAGTTTGATCAACTCTAAATTCGAGTGTGGCAACAACTAATATAGGTTTGGAGTTTTTATATGCTCTGATTTTCGGGTATCAACACTGAGGCAACCATAGAAAAAAAAGAAATATTTCAGGTTCTACAAGGATTTCTCAATTAAGAGGTTGTTCTTCAATCTAGACAAACCACATAATGAGCAGGTTATAATTGACAAGTTTGGGCTTGTTTGAAGAACTTCAAAGATTATGTTACTCTTTGTGAAAGCAAGCCACAGTTAACGTTGAACTCTCATGTGAACTGATCTTTGTTTAAGATTGGAAAGCAACAAGAACCTCAATCCTGAAGTGTTTCATTCTGACTTCAATCTTTCTAAGAAGCTCTAACACTATCCTTAAACTCTGATTTTGGTGAGCCAACCTTATGACTTATCAAGTGTTGAGTTCGGGTAAAGAATTGTTTTAAAGTAGATACAGTCAAACAATGTTGAAGGTTTCTATATTGGACTAATCCATTTACAAAGTAGAAGCACTGATTCTTGCTGAAGATTACTGTGTATATAGAGGATTGATATTTCAGGACATGTCATTGGCATTTCTCTTAGACTTTAGAGGACAAATGAAGGTTCAAGCTTTGAGTGTTGATCAACTTGAGAAGTTGACCACTTGAGTGACAGTGACATGCTTGAGTTAGTGACATGCTTGAGAGATGACAGTGACAACCATTGATAGTGGCATGCTTGATTGACATGACAATGATGATCTTGAGCAGCAGATTGACAGGTTGATGATAGTGAGAGATTGAAATCAGATTTGCAAGTTGAGTCTTGTACCTTGAGATTTGAATACCTCAACTCTTCATAGTTGGAGCTAAGAAAACCAGGATGGGTCCTATTGTTAGAGTTGGTGCTCTTTAGTCAGTTGGTGTTGATGTAATCACGAAGATTGAAGTCTTCCAAGTCTTTCATTGTACTTCATATGAACATATAAACAAAAGTTTACCATACTTGTCTGGTGATGTGTCTCTTGTTATGACTATTGTTGATTGGTTGGTGGATGATTATGTACTAGGTAGTGTTATGCTGATGATGAACTATGTCTAAGTTTTGATAAGTGAAAATTGCTAGAAGTGCGTGCACACTGATTGTGCCATTGTGTCCAACAGAAGGTACACCAGATGGACGTCAAGACAACATTCTTGAATGGTGTAGTTGAAGAGGAAGTGTACATGGAGCAGCCACTCGGATTTGAGACACATGACAGACAGACTCATGTGTGCATGTTAAGGAAATCCTTGTACAGATTGAAGCAGGCACCTTGGACATGGTACGACAGAATGGACAACTTCTCGATGAGCTTAGGATTTACCAAGAGTAAATCAAATTCCAACCTTTACTTCAAGGTTGAAGGCAAAAGACCAGTCATAGTTCTACTATATGTAGATGACTTGTTTCTGACAGGTGAGGATAAGCTCATTACATATGCAAAGAGGAGGCTGGTCGCAGAGTTCGAATGAAGGACCTGGGGATGATGCATTACTTCTTAGACATGGAGGTTTGGTAGAGTGTGGATGGGATCTTCCTTGGTCAAGGAAAGTATACAGTGGAGATTCTGAAGAGGTTTAGAATGATGGACTGCAAAGTAATGGCCATGCCAATGGCATCAAACTTGAAGCTACTGTGTGATGCTTCATCAAAAATAGTTGATTCCACGATGTATCGACAGATGATTGGTTCGTTGATGTACCTAACGAACACGAGGCCAAACATATGCTTTGCTGTGAACACCCTAAGCCAATTCCTAATGGATCCGAGAAATGTTCACTTGATTGCTGCAAAGCATATATTGAGGGTACCTGAAGGGAACAGTTGAGTATGGGCTCAAGTAAGAAGCGGATCAGAAGATTAACCTGCATGGTTATGTTGATTCAGCTTGGGCATTTAGTGCCATAGATAGGAAGAGCACTTCGAGATGTTGCTTCAGTTTGGGATCCAGTGTGATCTCATGGTTTAGCAGGAAGCAGTCATGTGTAGCGCTGAGTATAGCCGAAGCAGAGTATGTTGCAGCCTGTTCTACTAGTTGTGAGGTAGTATGGCTTCAGAAGCTACTGTCAGATTTGTTTGATCTCGGGTTAGAGGCGACTTGTATCTTTTGCAACAACCAGAGTTGCGTGAAGTTGTCGGAGAACCCGGTGTTCCATGATAGGTCGAAGCATATTGAGATCAAGTATCATATATCTGGGATATGGTGCTGAGGGAAGCAATGAAGCTCTAGTATTTGGTGACAGACGAGTAAATAGCCAATGTGTTGACTAAGTCATTAGCCAAAGTGAAGTTTGAATACTTCAGAGAGAGGCTTGGTGTCATCCAAATTGAGGTCCTTAGACAGAGGGAGTGATGAGGCCGAAAGACACAGATGCACTAAGGATGGTTCTTGCATGGTGGAAGACATAGGTGGTGCTTGGGACGTAATGCACCTAGGGTGCTCCTGGATGTACTCCCATGCTGGAGACGATGAGAGGTCTATCGGTCACAAAGACACTTTGTGTTCGCCCAGGCTGGTTCTCGCATGGCAGAAGACACAGGTGATCCTTGGGAAGTAATGCACTTGGGGTGCTCCTGGTTGTGCTCCCATGTTGGTAGACGTGGGCTGACCGTTCAGAGACGTAATGCACCTGGGGTGCTCTTGGGTGGGAGACGCAGGTGGTTTGTTGGACATGAGGTGTGCATCTAGGCTACTCTCCATGTATGATGATGAGATGATCTAGATACGATGAGATGACAGTAAGAGACGCAGGTGATTGTTGTGGCAATGTAATGTGTGGTCCTGGGTTGTACCTACATGATGGTTTGCTCGCGGATATGCTGAAGACCTAGATGTGAGCTAGGCCTACATCCAACATGAAGAAGGGTGGGATTTGTAGAACTTCTTATGACGGATAGGTTCGAGAGATGTCACTAATTAATGATCAACAAAATGAGGATTACGACAACAACGATGATAATAATCCAGCGATGATGACATGTCCAGAGTGTTGATGACTGTGACGAGAGAATACCTTCCTAGTTAAGAGGGAGTGTTGTTGTAAATGTAACTTTGAAAGATATTCTAATGTATATTATTATTGTATTTTATTGTACCTTCGTCGAAGATGTTTTTCCTCCGTTCGGGGTTCGGGGGTGTCATTATTATGTTTGGTCACGCAAGGTCATTGAGGTAAAACCTTTGTTTTAAGTCGGGGCAGTAGTCCCCAAAAGAAACAATGTAAAATGTATTTTGAGTCTCTCAAAAGACAAGTCGACCCTGTTAGGTTAGGAGGTTGCCCTAGTTAGGTTTTAGGTCAGTCACTTGAAGGGTATAAATAGGGAGATGCCCTCCCTCATTTATACACACATTCACTCACTCAAGTTTGCATGAGTAAGAGAGAGAAGACAAGTTCACTAGAGGAGAAAGAGAGAGCACTGCAGAAGACTTCATAGTTTTGGGTTTTTCCATTTTGTGACATTGTATTAGTGACGAATCCATCTCCAAGGAAGTTGTGGGGTTTTCTCCTTTATGGTTTCCCCGATGAAAATTATTGTGTCTATTGTTTTTTACTGTGCTTATTATTCTTTTAGTTAAAGATCCTAATTAAATTGAATTAAAGTGCAAACTCTAACAAGGTACAAATCTAATCTAAATTCTAAAAAGCCAACTCTAAAGATGGAGAGTTAGATCTAGGAGAGAGATGTACAAAGAGAATGGATCTAAGATTTATGATACAAATGGTACAAGGTTGTCATGGTTCATTGGAACCATCTCTCTTAACCTTTGAGGCTTAATGGAGGAATCTCAAGATAGAAGTCTGTCCAGAGGAAGAAGTGGAAGAGGAGCTAAATTGTTTAAGGTGTTGTTACGTGGAAGAGGGGGGCTCGTCTCTACAATCTGGATGATATCAATCAACTATTCCTATGGGACCAAGGCTAGCAATCTTGTTGGGGTCTCGTAGAAGTGGAGGTGGTCCTTAGGGTTTACATAGATCTGGGATCGAAAACATGATCACTATTCATCTGCCTTTTGGTGCCCTTGGTAGATGGCAACACTATGAAGAAGGAAGTGATCTATTAAGTGAAAGTTATTCCAGAATGTGGCTGAAGAATGAGGGGGTGGAGCTGAAGGGCCACCTACAAATATATGGCCAAACATCTCTAGTCAAGGTACCTGAAAAAACTGGCCAAGTCTAAAGCTCCATGAAAAGATAGTGGAACCACCTTGGGATCTCGTAGTAAATGAGGAAACAAAAAATGAAGTGCTCCCTCAGTCTCAACCTTCCAAAGATGGCACAACTAGTAGATCCCATCAGATCAATCAATTTGGTGATCCATCTCTACCCCAAGTCTCTGAGAGCCCACCCTTAACTAGCCGAGAGGAAGTACATAGAGCATCCAATGGTGGAGTGTGTAATGGGGCTGAACAATGAACCTATCCTTCAAATCCATGAAGTGCTTGATGTAAAAGGTCATCTTTGGACATAACCCGCCCCAAGGATTGATCCAAGTGACCTTCACAAACTGCCTATTGATACAGTATTTGCCCTGGTGCCAATTATCCCACTTAAAAGCGAGCAATCGAATAGTTTCCAAAACATGTCAGAAATATTGTACAAGGGTTGCAATTATAAGGCATTTAAGGAAAAGCTATCCCGGTGACATGTCACGGTGCTTGTAAGGACATTATGAGAATGTTTTGGTCAATACATGAAACTCCAAATCATGGTTGGTCGATGAGAGACATAATATTTTCCGTGGAAAGCGTAAATCATTGGAGCATACATAAAAATTGGATTATGTGCTACCAACTGTAGCGCCTTGCATGTATAAACATGGGATGTCATACAATCAAAATGAGATTTTATGGAAACACAACGTCAAAGAACAGAGCGGCAAACCACAATGGCATGAATGTCATGTCCATGTCGACAGCACATTTTTAGAAAAGATAACTGAGAACGGAATAGACTATTCGTGTAATTGTGTTGATTTTTCAGCCCCCTTTTCAAAATCTTATAAATAACAAAATTTCATTATCAAAATCAGGTTTTTCATTACTATATCTCTTCTACTTACCTATGGGGAAGGAATGTTTGCTACTAAAAGTCATATTAAGAAAATTTTCAAGGAATTTTCAACCCATTAAGATTATTAAGATTATTGAAAACTTTGAATTTTTAGAAAACAAATGTAGCAAGAAACAATCGATGGTAATAAACCTAAATAATCAGAAATATTGAATTTGTTGCCCATTTATTAATCGACTTTACAGGATGTTGAAAGGCAGCCAAATCAAAATCGCTGAATGGGCACTAGGGCAATGCTCTGTTCTACAAGTTACCCTTTGTAAAGCTTTGACTTGGATGTCGACAGAATGGAGATGCTCCAAGGTGTACAGAACATAAGGCTGGACCCTAATTAGTACTGGAACATAAATAGCATATGAGAAATTCTGAAATAACTGAAAAGGTGATGATTACTTTCAGTTGAAAGGCAAACTAGTCACTCGCAGTTTTCCAATTTTGAAACTGAACTCTCGCACAATTTTTTTCACAGTTTTCAAATTTGACTCTTCATTCAACTCCCCCACCTACTCCGATGGATGCTTCTTTTTATATTTTAGCTTTTCAATAATGTAGAAGAAACTGTGACTGCCTTCTCGCCTTCTCTAAGAATTTTACGACCTCTCGAGAGCTTGCTGGCACATCTTAAAGAAACATGTTGTAACGTATTATCCATCAAAAGCAATGCCCTCTTTCTGATGATCTAAGTGCATACAATGGAATACACTCATATAGTTTGCTCATCCATTAATCGATGAGAGAGTACTCTTACCTCGGAATGGATTTATCGTTTCATTTGTCAACACATTTTCTTATTTGCACGGAGAGAAGCGAGGTGCTCTTCAACTCAGCAGTAAGGGGAGATCCTGTCACGTTAGTCAGGTTATGCTAGCCGACATAACTAAAAAATGCAAAATATAAATTACATATTGACTTCAAAAAAACTAAACTAGCATAGATCCATTTTAAACTCAGATCTATGTATCGAAAAAGAAGGGATCAAATTTCTTGAGGTGTATATTTTTAACCTTTGGTTCTCTATCGATGCTTGATAGAGTTGGGTTTAAAATGAATCTATGCTAATTTATAAATTGATGTGAATGCTTCCTATATAAAGATAATTCAATTGTTACAGGAACAATAACACTCTATTTTAAAATATAAGAGAAAAAAATGTAGATTAGATTCCATAATCATGTATAATGGAAAAATGCTATATATATCCAATTCATTAAGCATAACAGTTCTGAAAAATAACAGCAAAAAATTATAAGCCTAACAGTTTAGAAAAATATAAAAGGTTGATTAGGATCTACCTCTCCTGTCTTATATTGAAAAAAATAGTGTATCTTTACTCTATCATCATTGTTCTAAACCCAAATTTGAAAAAATTGGTGTACCTTTAGTCTACCATCATTATTCTAAACCCAAATCTAAAAACAGGGTATATGCTAAAGTAAATTTAATTTTGGATTTAATTGGTGTATCTTTAGTTTACCATCGTTATTCTAAACCCAAATCTAAAAACAAGGTATATGCCAAAATTAAATTAAATTAATATAAGTATAACATGACGAAGACCTTTAACGCAAACAAATCAAGACTATGTTAAATTGACACTCTCCATTATATATAAACTAACTATTTAATTTGGCTGTGCTTGGAAAATTTTGGAGGTAGTAGGATAGAAATCATTTTCACATATACTTATTGCATTTCTCTTTAGATTATTCACACTTCATTAATTTTTTTTATCTTCCATGTTTGGAGACTTTGAATCGGTGGTTAAAGAGAGTAGCCGTGTAAAGGAGATAAGAAGAATATATCAGCAAGGAATGATTAATAAAAACGCACGGATAATGTAAAACATTTCAAACAGATCCCTATGCTGGACACTTGATTTTTTAACTCAACTACTTTCCTGGAAGAACCAAACTTGTGTATATTTTCTACTGCTCTCCACCAAGGAAGCTAACCTTCCCAACATCATTCAACCTACATTTAAAATGTTCAAGCTCCACAACAAAGTGAATTCAGTTGATTGCATTCATGTTCTGTACGTTACGTAAAGAAATCCAACAAGATAATGATATCTAAGATGTTTTATAAAATGTCCCCATTGGAATGTTTAGGGTAAAACATAAATTACTTTTGAGTTGACGTAAAGCGGCCAGCGATATTCCAAGATTTGATATAAAACATAAAGAAATCACTACACGTTTATTTATAAAAAATTAAGAGTAAGCACCATCATGTGGCCAAAGTAAACGAGGAGAGCTGCTAATGCAGCAAGTCCCTGCCATATGTCATTGAGCTCTTTGATTTAAGATGGAGTGCTTTGGTCCATGTTGCAGCAGCCTAACTGTCCCTATCAATTGATTCTTGGAACTATTACCTCTGTGAGAGATCAATGGCTAGATCTGTTTGCTGCTGTAACTATTGTATCCCCTCCTGAAAGTCATGTGCAGGTTGCTCACTGTCTTTGAAAATGCTCATCCAATTTTTAACAGTTGAGCCGCTGAACTTTGTCTGCTCTATTTACTAGCCCAAAACATAAGCCTTCGATGATTCTTAGTGAAAATTGACTAAGACCAAAATCGCCAAAGCAACTTGAGTACATAAGTGCCATGTTTTTCTAAAGTCTATAGTTAACATCGAATAGGTTAAATTGGGAGGGCCCTTGGTTGATGGAAGGGTGTTGACGTGTCCAGAGCTGAGGTTGTGGGACCAATATTGGATGGAAGAACCTCAGGTGGAAGGTTACGAATGACTCCTGTCAATACAATCGCCAAACCATCTTAGCATCTTAAATAAATAATTGTGTAATGGATAAAATTGTTTGACGCTTGTCCTTAAACGTAGACAGGTTATTAACTGCATGAACTAAATCTGCCAGAACTGCAAACCTACAAACTCTAACTCTGTCTGCGCTCTGGTATTCGTTCCTGGTATCTGCTCTCTATCTGCATCTCCATTTCCACTCTGTAACCTCAGCGTTTCACCTCCATTTTACATTACCTCCTCTCACACACACCCTTCTCACTATCTTATTACTTGACAATTTTGTCATTGAAGGTTGTTTTCCCAACTACAGAAAGGCAATCTACAGTCGGAATCTGAAGGCAGAAAATTAGTTCTTTTAAAGAAACAGACTGAATCATTACATCCAAAATTTTGATGTTTCTTTCCCAAAATAAAGTAAGACTTAAATCTTCTGTTTTTCCAGCCATAGACATATGCATAGCCTCGAGGCTATGAATGTATTTCACTTTGGCTTTTGCTTTGCATAAGTTCTATTAGTGTCCTCGATGGTCATTATTTTGAATTTCAGAGTAACCCGTTATTTTTATGTTTTCGTCGGATTCCGTGGATTCAGTTCGTACTGATTATTTTTATGTTTTCTTTGGAGCCCATGGATTCGGTTCCTACTGATTATACATGTAGGTAAGTATGGAAGTTATTTGTGAACTGAATTTCAATTAACTCCAACACGAATCAAAATATTTCTCACAAATTTGATGAAGCATATTCCTTTTCGACTCCGCATTATCCGACGAAGAGAAGTCCAAATCCACCACAAACGTTAATCATAGTGTCTTATATACTGATGCGTTTCCTTTCGTTTGCTTAGGCTCTGATTTTTACTGTTCGAATACCTATCACGTTATCTTTCACTCTTTCATGGGTTTATTTTCATGCTTTGGTTCAACGGTGGAGATAAAAAATAGTCTAGGAATTGACCGTACCTTAAAGACCGTAGCAGAATTAGTTATCATAGCAGAATTGACCGTACAGCATAAGAGGGGTATGTAGTGAATGTTACACTTTGCATTGCATCAAGGCCTGGAGCCACAAACACCAGAAAAAAACTAAAATAAAGATCAATTAAGCGCATGCTATCCACGCGGATGGATTGAGTGAGTTGAGCTTACTATGTCACTTGTCGCCTAGCAGATCTCAAATGCCGGACACTTTGCTATGAGAACCTTCCTAACCTTTACGTGTCTAGTACAAGTCAACACCAGTCAATTAATTATGCACATCAAGGACTTGGGTTCCCAATTTCTTCAGTACCAAAGATAGCCTTCCGAATTCTCCAGCACAAAAAATGAATATGGGGATTTATGAAATATGCTGGAACTTAAGACGTGATACCTACACATAGTCATTTTCATATCCTTTAGTTGTAGATCGACACTTTGCTATGAGAACCTTCCTAACCTTTACGTGTCTAGTACAAGTCAACACCCGTCAATTAATTATGCACGGACTTGGGTTCCCAATTTCTTCAGTACCAAAGACAGTCTTCCGAATTCTCCAGCACAAAATATGAATATGGAGATTTATGAAATATGCTGGAACTTAAGACGTGATACCTACACATAGTCATTTTCATATCCTTTAGTTGTAGATCGAGATGTAGATATAAATAGACATAGACATAGTTTACAGTAAAACCAAGTTCAGGAAAGGACCTCGAGCTTGGATGCCTCGAATATAACAAGCTTTGAAATGCTTGTGCCTTAGCCGTTGATTTCATTAACGCAATACAAGTGCTCTGATTTGCCATATCAGCTTCAAATTTCTTGTAAAATAAACAAAGTATTGCTAGGGTCTGGACTGAATGATTTCTTTGAGCAATTACCAAATTACGCCGCAAGTTTCATTTTTTTTGAGCTTGAAAAGGATTATTCTCTGTTGCGGTTTTTGACGGAAACGACGAATTGTGGGTTCTATTTTGACGACGAATTGTGAGTTCTATTTTAGGTTTCCCATGAAAATGATGAATTTTGTGATCTATTTTTGGTTTCTGATGAAAATAATGAATTCACTGTTTTATTTTTTTGATATTATTTGAATTAGCAAAGTTATTTCAGGGTATTTTCTTTTACAAAAGCTACTGAAGAAACTGAGCTTCTGTCAAAATGATAAATTTTGTGTTATGTTTTATGATTTTCACTCTAGTGAAGTAGATATGCTAGAGAAGCTTTATTGTCCACCTTCAAATCTCATTAATACTGTGATAGTTGGTCGATGGATCTGTTTGAGCATTTTGTGGAATATTTGCAGTGTTTTTCTAGAAATTTTAAGGATTTACTATGCTGCGAGTGTTATGTATTTCTTCAAGTTTCACAGCAAAGGAGGGATATATTTATTAACTGTAAGTGGAGCACATTCTTAGAAATATTCATAAAAATTCTCCATCAATTTTCACTGGTGGGTTTCCATTACCTGTTCTAGTTTCTAATTTTTATTGGTAATTTTCTCTGGTTTTAATTGCCTGCCAAGTCTTTGACCTTGCTATTTCTTAATTTCTTTGAACACGCTTTCTCTTATCATGATTGAGGCTAAGACGCCCAGATCTATCATTAGCACATTTCAATTTATCTCTTCAGATATCTATTCTGCCATAGTCGGCTGCCGCGTGACGGCACCAGATTCCCTCTTGGGGCGATACACAGCCATTTCGTTGATGGTGCAAACACCGTATTCAAGGGCTGTGTTTCTCCTTCGTGCATATGTATCCCTTCATTCCCTGGTCTGAGCCCCAGGAGTTCTTCACGATCCACTAGTCTTCTTCCTCCTCGTAGGAATAGCCAACGATGAGTAGGGCGTGGTCGATGTCCTCAGGGCGTTTCGAGCAATCACCGTTGTAGATGCCCCGTGTTTATGTCGATATAGGATGTTAGATGTAGTTCACGCATAAATTGAATATGTAATGTCCTTATGTAAGTAGTTAGAAGTAGATCTATTTAGCACATTTCAATTTGCCTCTTCAGATATCTATTCTGCCATAGTCGTGTTTATGGTGATCTATAAAAACCAAGTTGTTTTACGTTTTGTCACACCATCTTCAGAAATTGTGTTTTAACATTCAGAAATTGTGTTTTAACATTCATCATCTGAATTTCAGTCATTTCTTTGTTGTTGCGATGTGATGTCTCAATTTACATATCCAATTTTGAATCCTTGTTCATTCTGATTTCAATGCATGCTTTTTCATGTTGCAAGGTCATAATATATATGTGGATGGATTTGTTCATTGACATGCTATTCGCTGGAAATCCTCTTAATTTGCAATAAAATACAAACGACAATGACTTACTGTGTTTTTAATGGCAGTTTGAGTTCAGCTAGAGGCGCATTTGACAGATTGTGCATACAAGCATGCACACATTTAGCGGAGACTAGTACAATTATATATGTTTGTTATCATGAATCCACTGACAAAATATTTGAGAGGAACTAGAGAACAAATAGTTGAATCAGCACTTACCGTAGCAGTACCAAGAGCATTTTCAACTGCACCACTACCAGCAGAATGCCACCAGCAGTTGAAGCAGCATAACCAGTTCCCAGAGCAGTTAAAAGAGTAGTACCAGTAGCAGCAGCAGTTCCATCAACATTTGAACAAGAGTAGTACCAATAGCAGCAGCAGTTCCATCAGCATTTGAACTAGCATAACCGGTTCAAGATTAGTTGGAGTAGTGTTACCAGAAGCAAAAGACCAATAGCAGCAAAAGGATTACCAGGAGCATTAGTTGGAAGACCAACGTGACCAGAGAACAGGTAATGCATTTTTTTGGATTACTGAGCATTTTGAATTTTATGTTTGAATACTCTATGAGGCGGTGGTATAGAAAATGCCAAATGCTAACAGAGGCGGTGGTATAGACTATGGTGTCAAGGCAAGACAGTGCCAAGACCATAAAATGCAATGTAGAAACCATGGCAATGGCACGTGCACTTAATGCATGCATAGATACTTAGAATCCATAGTGGAAGATTTTGAAAAATTGGACCTTAAACATTTAATGTTAGGCAGGTAATGTTACTGTTTTCTTTAGCATTATTTCACCTTTCAATATGTTTATCTAATTTTCCATATGAGATTGGACTAATTTGTCTTTGGAGTTTCCCCTCATCTCGATTTGAGGCCAAATAAGAGGTCGAACTTATTGATTGGTGGACAAAAAGGCGTTGTAAGAGTTGAAGCTTGTTATTGGTTCACATAGCGGTGGTGTAAATACTTAATTGGAAAACTTTGATTAAAATAAAGATAGAAATAAATAATGGATTGAAAACTTAGGGAAATAGTTATATGAATGCATTAATTTCTGTGTCCAGATTAATAGAACGACGGCAAGGCGATCGCAAGAGTCCCTGCTAGCCGACGGCAGGGACTAATAAGAAAATATAAATGGTGAGATTACCCAAACTGGTATGACAAAGGTAAAGGTATTTAAGTAGACTGCATCCATTTTTGCTATGATAAGGCACATTTTTACAACTCCAAGATTTGATTTAAAAACATAAATAAATCACTACAAGTTTATTTATAAAAAAATTAAGAATAAGCAACATTATTTGGCAAAAATAAATAAGAAAATATAAAATGGTGAGATTACCCAAACTGGTACGATAGAAGTATTTAAGTGGTACGATAGAAGTATTTAAGTACACTGCATCTATTTTGCTTTGATAAGCACATTTTTACAATTTGGAGAAAGTATTTTTTTGTTTCATTAAAATAAGTATAGTGGTGAGAGGGAAGTGTTGCATATTAAAAATAATATAAATAAGAAGTTTATGATTTTTTGTTACATATTTTTCTATTAGTATTCATTTTAGATTTATGTTATTATGGTGTGTTGTAGCATAGTGCTGAAAGGAATGTGTGTTATAGTTTAGTGGTGAAAGGTTTGTAGATTTAATTTATGAAACAGGATTTAGATGGATCTATACTTGTTTCAATTAAAAATAGATTTTGAATAATGAAAACTCATAATCAAATTTATCAATAATAGTCAAACAAGTCAAAATCATATAATTTTGAGATAACTGGAAAATAAATATAAAAAATTAGTTACTATAATTTTTTTAAATCTAATTTATGTTTAAGTGGTATTAAAATAATGTTTATATCAAGATTTAAAAATAAATAATAAAATACTTTAAAAAAATTACCCAAAAAATAGGCCCAATCATATTATAAAGTTTAGATAGAGTTTGACAATTTTAATCTGAACATAACCTATATCTTCAAATAAACTCTAAAATGAAATGTGGAAGTTGAAATGTATAATAAAATAAGATAAGTTAATTTTATTAATGTCTAACAAATGACCACAAAATGTAGGTCAATGGGATTTTGGGGTACCATGATAATAATACAGAGTGCAAGGCTAAAAGTAGCTTCTATAGAAAGATAAAAGCAAAAAAAGTAGCTTCTATAGAAAGATAAAAGCAAAAACAAACTAAAACCTTATCCCTATAAATGGAGAGCGAGTCTTGGAGAGAGATATATCCAAGGAGAGATACAAATAGAACTCAAAGGAAGGAAGTGGATCCAAGACTATGATGCAAAGATGGTGATGATGAAGCACTGGGAGCATCTCACCTACCATCTCAGGCCGAGAGGAAGAGCTAGAAGAGGAACTGGAATGAGTAGTGCATAGTTGCCTAGAGGAGGGTGGCCTTGATGTTGCAACGTGGAAGAAGTAGTCCATAAAGGTGGGTGTAAGTAAAAACAAAAAAATTAGATCTTTTTAATTGAAAAGGGAAAGCAACCAAAAATAAAAAGATTTTATCTCTAGTATCTTGAAATAAAACATTTTCAAACTAGGTAAAGTGTCCAAAATAGGAATCTAAAAGCTATAAAGCTAATTCTCTGTCCAAAATTCTTTGGATCTTACCAGATTAGGCTATTTACTCTCCAATCCTAAAAAAACATCTTAGATAAGAGATAGTTGTATTTATTATTTCTTCTTGATCCAGTCTTAGATTTAGTGAACCTAATAAAATTTAAAATTTATTTATGAAAAAAAAATTATAAAACAAATAACTATTCTCATAGAAGCTCTTAACTTGGCAAACTTATTAATAGACAAGATAGTCGCCTCCCATAGTATACTGAATTTCTAATAGAACCCTTTGGACGCCTTCAAAATAAAAATTATAATGACCTATTAATATAAAATAAGGTAACCATGTATAACAACTCAACATCCTCAAATAAATTGAAGCAATTATAATATACAATGGAGTACGCTCATACAATGGAATACGATAATTACTAAATATACAATGGATTACGCTCATACAATGTGCTCAACGATAAAATGTTAAGAGAGTAGAGTATCTCAAGTAGAATCATCGCTCCATTTATCAGCAGGTTGATGTGAACACTTGCTAGACAGAGACAATTCTATTGTTACAAGGACAGCAGACATTAACATTTCAAGGACAGCAGACATTAACATTTCATTAGAAAATACAAGAGAACAATAAATGCAGGTCTAGCCAACATAATGGAAAAATGCGAAATGTATATGCAAGTCTCATTCAATATAAGCATAACGGTTTTGAAAAATAACAAGAAGAATTTATAGGCATAACAGTTCTGAAGAACAAAAGAATGATTAGAACAATCTCATGTGTTGCATTGAAAACATTCGTGTTTCTTCATTCTGTAGACCTCACAAGCCACAATCATTGCCCGAAACCCAAATATGAACACAGAGTCCCAAATCTGAAAACAGAGTAAGTGCCCAAATATATTTAAAAAAATATAATCTAAATGCCATAATCATTGTCTGAAAACCAAATCTGAAAACTGGCTACATGCCAAAATATATTTTAAATAAAATAATGTTATTAATTATATAAGTAATTCGCAGGTAGCTGTAACACGGCATAGACTTTTAATTGTTTGACAATGTGAAATAGGCACTATCCGTTTACATAAACTAACTATTTTATTCTGGGCTGAGATCATTTTCACATGTACTTATTCCATTTCTCATTTTATTATCCATACCTTTATTAATTCTTTGATCTTCCGTTTTTTCTGGTCTCATTTTATTATCCATACTTTATTAATTCTTTGATCTTCCGTTTCTCTGGTGACTTTGAATCGGTAGACAGACAGAAAAGCCATGGAAAGGAGATAGGAAGAGTGTATCAACAAGAAATGATTTAAAAAAACCGCGAGTATCCTAAGAAACATTTTAAATAGGTCAGTATGCTTGCCAAGATTTTTGAGAATTTTTAAGAAAATTGAACTAAACCAAAGCTTTACCTGAGAACATGTGTATCTAGGGCATTAAGAAGAAATAAAATAATTTAGGGACGACTCCAGTACTATATGTAAGAACAGGAAGCCAACCCTGCATCCATCTAAAATGTTCAAACTTCACAACAAAATAAATTAAGCTCACTACATTTATACATTCGTACTCTATAAAGAGACTCTAGATGTTAAAAAGGTAAGGTATATAAAGTGTACAATAAAATTTGTATAATATTTTAAACCATTGAAATGTTTAGGGCACAACATACAGATGACCTTTGAGTTGAGGTAAAACGGAGAGAGATGTGGAGTTCAAAATGCAATCTACCTCTCGCGTGCAAATTGATATTTCCAATATTGTTATGTAATGATATTCTAAGATGTTATGTAAAAACAGGAAATCATCGAAAACTTGTAAAAAATTCAGAGACGACAACATCATCATGCCTCGGAAGTGAATATAAGATATTTCCTAAACATGAATTTTTAAAACCTATTCAAGTGTGTTAACAGAATGTTTATGTTAAAATTCAAAAATGAAAGAATCACTGAAAAATCGAACAGTACAGCGATATTTAAACCAGGAACCATAAATGTACAACTGAAACTAAGTTTTCTGGAGAGTAAAATAAATAAATAATACTAAACCTCGTACCCGAATTGAAAATCTCGATCTGAATTGGAGATTTCGATTAGGTCCAATAAATTCCATAACCTAAAACTGGATAATTCCATTAAAATTTACAGTGATATAACTCTAAGTTAGCAGATCTAGCACCAAAAGGTCTCTGCAACCCGTGAATGTTGATAGATTGGCTAGAAAATAAAGAAATACATTCCATTAATACTAATATAACTCTAAGTTAGCAGATCTAGCACCGAAAGGTCTCTGTAACCCATGAATGTTGATAGATTGTCTAGAAATTAGCCTTGTTGAAGGGTAATTTATGAATGAAAATCCATATTAAAAAATATATCAACTCAGAATACTTTTGTTTGCTTGCTTCAATCCAAAATAATTCCAAAGCATTTACCACAAAATATTTAATTTAAAGGCTAATTTCTGTGCAGTTAAATGAGAATCAATAAAACTGTGCGGAAATACCATTATAATACATGGAATGAATTGGAAAATGCTACAGAGTATGCAATAAAATTGATATTATGGTATAGTTTTGACAAAACCTTTCAGAGCTTAAATCAATGGCTGTAACCCGATCCCAATGTCTGCTAAACTCTTCTGAAAATTTTCTGGAAGCTGTAGTGCTAATGATATGCGATCTTCATGCACAGTACCAAAACCTGTTCCAATGATTTTAAAATCCAAATGATGATTACCACGGCTGAAAAATGTACACTTCATTTTAACCAATATGCATTAATCAGTTCATTCTCCCATCTACACCTAATTTAAATGATAAATTGAAAAATTCTTTCAAACTATTCATTCAGGAGTGAGCTACCGACGCGACGATTTTGCCCGGCGGCAATCGTCGCGCCGGCGCTCCGACCACCGGACCGGCCAATCTCTCCGTTGCCGACACCCCATGGTTCTCCAAAACTCCGTTCTACATCGTGCGCGGTCCATGGTCGCCGTTAACCCCGCCGTCCATCGCCCGTCTCCCTTTCTCCACGTCCGTCCTCTTTCCCAATTCTCACTCCCTTTTCCTCGGTTCTGTTCTGTAGGGCAACCAATATATATTATGCAGCAGAGTAATTAATACTCTGCTGTCTACGGACAAATAACGACTTGTCAGGCCGCTTATGTATGGGATGTTGCGGCTGCATCAA
>LPNX010376598.1:130809-172044 GCA_001517045.1 Pseudotsuga menziesii
GGGTGTGAAAAAAGAAGGTCCTGGGAACTAGGTTGATCGTGCTATTATAAGCTGGAAATCCCAGAAATAGTTTGTTTTCTGCTCTTGGATCTAGATCCACAAAATGCTTGAAAACACAAGATCTACGAAACGCCTAGAAACACATTGACAATATTGCACATGCCTATGACAAATAAACTGCAAGACGCAACGCAACGTTCAAGCTGATAAGGATCGATCCGAGAAGTGAGAAGAAGAGCAGGACCTGCAATGGCGATTTTGAAACCTTTCATCTTTAACATCCTCCTGGTGTTTTGGGCATGCATCAATTTCAACTGAACGGACGTGACTACTTTTTGAAACAAATTATGGGGGCAATGGAAGGCGCGCGATCGACTACCTTATTTGAAATTTGAAATTCGGCATGGCGCATTTCCTATTCGGCGGAGATGATGGCCGGAAATTGGAAGAGTACACGAAAGATGGATGGCGGGATGACATGATGCATGGGACATGTCCATGGTTTGTTCGTACTGTCAGAGCACCCTACAGAACAGAACCGAGGAAAAGGGAGTGAGAATTGGGAAAGAGGACGGACGTGGAGAAAGGGAGACGGGCGATGGACGGCGGGGTTAACGGTGACCATGGACCGCACACGATGTCGAACAGAGTTTTGGAGAACCATGGGGTGTCGGCAACGGAGAGATTGGCCGGTCCGGTGGTCGGAGCGCCGGCGCGACGATTGCCGCCGGGCAAAATCGTCGCGTCGGTAGCTCACTCCATTCATAATAACTTTATGATGACATACCTTCCATATTATTGTCAATAATGCAGTCGAAGCCATAGATTTTCTTCCGCCCAAGCCATGATAATAGATATGAAAAACATAAAATAAAACTCAAAGAGAAAAAACGGTGCACTTCAAAAACACAGAAACAAAGCAATGCAAGCATAGTCCAACAACAATAAAACTAAGAGATCGGAAATACAAGAAAAGCACATAAAGAAAATATGAAAACGGGTAAAATAATAACAGAGAGCAGAGAGATTTTGTGCCAATGTCAAATAACAAATCGATCCATGGCCGTTCTGTCAAAAAAACAGGCTTGCAGGCAGGTGCATGGGAGAAAATAACCTAGCCATGGTAGTTCTGTGTGAAATAATTAGTTAGAAAGGTCGATGGAGCAGTCAAAGCATGATTTTAAATCAATCGAATTGAGTGACCGTTGGCAATACAGAGTGGCTTTTCTTTCTCGCACATTGGTAGATTAGATTGAAAGTATTGAGTGTCGGTGATAGAAAATCACAACACTAAATATTGATGGCAATCAATATGTGTTTAATGCACCTGCTGCGGGGCATCCGATGAACGATGGCGACAGGAAGGGCAGGGCATGCCATGAGAAAATACATTGCGTCCACCATCATGCGGGGGGCTAATATGCACCCATGGCATCATGCGACCAATACATGCCATGATCCATCATGGGCCTTCAAATCATCCCCTCCCACCGCCAAACGGACAGCCAGATACAGCGCCTCGGCCTCGTCCATCGTTTGTCGATAAGGGACCTCGTCCACCGTTTGATAAATGAAACTCCCGCCAACCCACCGTCAATGGCAACAACAAAGAATTTATGCCATCGAATTAATGCATTACCAACCACGGTTTCGAAATTCATTTGGTGCCGAACTCTCAAATTTGAAGGGCTGGTCTTAATTCTTTTTGGAAGGACATGTAATTATCCAACCCTTCAAGGATGAAGGGTTATAAAAATAATTGCACTTCAATTGAAAATTGAAAATTAAGCTGGCCCTTCAATAATAATAAAATGGTGAAAATAAAATAATGCCCTCCCAAATATTTATAATTTTAAAATATCAAACAAAAACTACATCAAACATTGTAAATTTTCATTAAAATTAATCAATAAACAAATATCTCTCCAATTTCATTAAAAATTAATAAGAAAACATATTTTCTTCCATTCATTTGATATTCTTCAAAAACATTTAGGATTACATCATTGAAAACATGAATCTAGCCCAATGGAAGAGGCTTTCCCGCTTTCATTTGTTTCCATACATCATAAATGCCATTCCAATCTACCTCATTTAAATCATGAGGTGCATTAAGAGAGAGAAACATTAGCATATCCAATGTCTCCAATGAAAGTCTTGATCTATCATCATTTTTTATCCTATTTAATTTTGAAAATCCTTTTTCACACACTGTTGTACTTGCTGGAATAACAAGAATAGCTTGCCATAAGTGCATGAGATGGAGAAATCCTTCAAACCATTCAAGTTCATCTCCACAAAGATCCCATGCTCCAAACATCTATTTTTTTGGGTAAGATTTATAAATAGTACAAATGAATTCATCCATTTCACCCAAACATTTAGTAGTATCTACAATAGGTGACTCCCCAATACTAAATTTTTCATATAAACATTGCAACCACATTTTTGTTTGAGAGTCTCTATCATTCACTTTTTCATAATAATGTCGAGGACTGAAAAACTTAGCAACATTGAATATAGGTAAATCTGTGAACCTCCTATCTAGAGATTCAATCACCTTTATAACAAAACATTTTCCTAGAATAATACAATCATCTAGTGTCCCTGAATTTTGCATCTTTGGCAAACTTTCAAACCTCAATGGATGTAAATGTATCATACATGTTCTATCTGCAAACTCAAGAGTTCCGCCTTGCGCTTTACTTAAAAAAGAGGATATGTTCACTGCTCCTGCCCCAAATATGTCTCCCAAAAACCGTTTGCGAAGCATGCTCATAGAAACATCTAAAGTAGTGCCAATAGATGTAATATCAACATGATCCTCTTGAAACTTTTGATTCAACTTATTTAACTCAATGAGCACATCTGCAAGTAAATGGATGTAAAATTGTACTTGAAATATTGTTTCCTACTCATACATTTTTTTCTCCCCTAACTCCCAATCTTTTAGCAAAGCAGGCATGAGTTTAACAAGTCTTTCCATGACCTTACCTCTAGAGAGCCCCCTGATTTGATGAATTTGTAAGACCTCCAACTTAGTGATTTGAAACGATTCCATTAGTTCTTTCAATTCTCCATGTCTTTTAGAAGATTTTCCAAGCCATGAATAAACTTTGTTTGCAAATTTGTCAATAAATTGCAACTCTAGAAAATGAGATGAAGCATCATTTGCTGCTAATGCTTCTCTATGAGCTATGCAATGTACATCTAACAAATGAGGGGCATCTCGATGAAGCTTAGAAGATAAACCTTCACGAATACCCCTCATGGAGGATGCCCCATCAGAGCCAAAGCCAACTAACTTCATCAAAGATAGATCCATTTCTTCTAAAAGAGACCTCACTGCATCATACATACATTGAGCCGTTCCATCCTTTATTTGAAGCAAGCATATGAATTTTGTTACACATTTTCCTCTTCCTTCATTTGTGAGATATGTAACATAAACTATCAAATGGTGTGCCATTGTTCGATCAGTGCTTTCATCAACTAAAATTGAGTAAAAGGGGCTTTGTAAAATTTCATCTTTCAACTTTTTCCAATATACCTCTTTAGAAGCTTGAAGAAACTCTTTTCCAGATGTCATATTTGTGTATGCAGAATATTCATCCGTTAAAGGCATATGTGAAGTGCATTTGTACCTATTCAAGTCACAAATTGACTTGTACATTTCTAAAGGTAAATCATGTATAACAACAAAATATATATTTTCAATCACTGTTATAATTCTCTCCTTCTCAGCATCGACCATTAGTTCTACATGTTTGGTAATGGGAAGATTTTTTCGTTTGGTTTCTCCCTCCAAAAATTGTAAAGAAAATTTATGAGCTTCTCATTTTGAATGACCATTTAAACCACTAACTTGAAGAGTGGTACTTCCCTCCTTAGCAAATGGAGTGTCTCTCTTAAATTTAACAGACCATGAACATTTTATTCTTTTATTACCATTTCAATCCTTTACAACATAAGCCCATGGGAATCTTGTCTTCCATTTAGATTTGAAAGTTATTTTTCGTTTCTTTGATGGTTGTTCCCCTTCAACAATTTCTACACTATCAGATTCTTCATCTTCATGTGGATGAGTATCAACTTCATTTGGAAAATTACACGGTTGATTACAACGTTGCGAGATACCAAATGCATCAACAATTGACAATTGCTTTTTATCCTTCTTAGGGCGACCAACGGGAGACATGTTTCAATCTTTACACCTACTTCATCAATACAAACAATAAAATAAGTAAATAGATCAATACAAAACAACACTATATTTCCTCTTAAAATGAATATAAAATTAATTTATTGAAACTTTTTTCTTAATAATTCAATTAAAATAATTTTTACTATTAATTATTTGAATAATTAAAATATTATTTTTATTATTAATTATTTGTTAATGTATGTTCATTATATAGATAATAGAATTGATATTTTTAAACATTAAAAAAATGCTTCTATCTCAAGTAAGTATAATTCACAAAGGGAATGATGTAAGGTAATTAAAAACTTATCCTTGTAATTTGATATATTTAAAAAAATACATCTACCTCAAGTAAGTATAATTTACAAAGGGTAATTAGCAACTTATATTTGCAATTTGATATATTTGTGTCTCAAATTTTAAATTAGCCTTGCCATTTAAGATTATCATACCAAAAAATGGATCAAAATAATTTCATCCCAAATTTAGAGCTCTAAAAAATGATTAATAAATTAAATTGCTAATTGTCATTTTTAATCAATTTGTAATATAAACCATTCAAACTTTAAATAAATAAATAAAATTATATAACTTGTCTTTGCAATTTGATATATTTGTGCCTCAAATTTTAAATTAAACATGCCATTCAACATTATCATAAATATTTTTATACTAGAAATTGAATCAAAATAAATTTGTCCAAAATTTACAACTTTAAAAAAATGATTACTAAATTAAATTGTTAATTGTCATTTTTTAATAAATTTGTAATATATAAAAAAAACTATTTAAACTTAAAATTAAAAAAATAATAATTATATAAAGATATATAACATCATAAAACTAAATGAAAAAATATTGATAAATTAAATTGCATTATTGAGATAGATTTCTTTTTTTTTAAACTTTTTATAATTAAAATAAAATAAAGTTATATAGAAAAACAAAATTGTGTGTATGGTGTTTATTCAAAGTCTTACCAACCATAAATTGAAAATGCAAAAATAAAAAGTTTTAATAACCATAAATTGAAAATGCAAAATAAAAATAAAGCCGTAAAAGTTTGACATTTTTGCTAATCAAAATAACCAAACTCTTACTAACCATATATTGAAAATGCAAAATAGAATTAGAGCCCTAAAAGTTTGACATTTTTTGTTACTCAAAATAACCCAAAGATAACAAGAATTCTATTTTTAGAAAAATATTTAGAAGAATTTAGTTTAAAAATCAACCCTTATTCAAACCGTAGTTTTACTTATTGTAAATTAATTGCAAACTAACGCTCCCGGCTGGAATTAATATGGAAGTTGTCAGGCTTGTAAACAATAGTTGGAATCTGGAAATAAAAACAATAAAGCAAAGCAAATACAAAAACAACATATGGAAAGCAAGTAGTGCATTCAACATTTATGAAGATGTTATGCTAAAAATCCAAAAGTGAAAACAACGAAGCACAGCAAATAGAGAAACAACGTATGGTGCGTTAGATTTCGCTCAAACAAAGAGAGAGCGAGGACAATGACCTCATTTTCTTTATTATTGCACCTTCCAATTGAAGCAAAACTAGCCTGTAGTAAGCCCTTTTCTGCCTCAAGGGCCTTCACTCTAGCGTTTCAGAATTGGTTGCTTACTAAGATAGAATCCCACTCTTTTTTTTATAATTAGGGAATGCAGCTTTGAGATCCTTGTAATATACTATGCTGCTGGACCCCTGTGCTATTGAAATAGAATCCTTGGGTGGGCGGTTTTCTCAAATGTGATTTGGAGAGTTTTCCAATCTTGTGGCTACATTTTAGAATAATTTTTATGTAGTACACAGATCCTGTACAACGTAACAGAGTCTTCATAAATTGGGGTTTTATGGCAAACAATCCAGCTTGATATTGTTCTATTTTTTTTCTAATATGGAAAATTGTTTTGAAATTTCTGTATGCAAGTTGGGAAATTCAGTGCCACTTTTGACTCATCAAAATAACAGAATAATGGAAGCTACACCGATGAATTATTGTATATTAAATGAAATTTTTTGGAGAGTTTGTAAGCAGTAAGTCCTTATAATGGTCTGTATCCACGTTTCTACCACCAAGTGTGGAATCATCCAACTCGAATATGGTATTAGGAGCATTTTTACTTGTTCAAGTGGGTTGAAATTGGCATTTTCATTTTCGAGTCTTTATAATCATTGCAATTGTAACCAATTCATAACTAAAGCATGAAAAGCCTCTAGTCTAGTCTGTTGTTTATATAACAGATATAGAAAAACTATAGGAACGTTGCTGGGACTTAAAATGCACAGTGGGTAAAAAATCTAAATGAAACCCAAATTTTTTTAAACAGCAGTAGCTTATTGTAAATTAATTACAAACTAACTGTAAATGAAACCCAATTTTTTTTAAACAACCGTAGTTTTACTTATTGTAAATTAATTGCAAACTAAAGGCTGGCAAACTAATATGCCTCTGCAAGTTGGGTACAAAATTTAAATGAAACCCATAAATTTTTAAACAATTTCTTTATGGGCGAGAATCAGTAATATCTTCCATAATCTTGTTATTATCAGTTTAATCATAATCAACTAAACTTTCTAACAAAAATGCAGGATAACAAATGCAATCAAGATAACAATAAAAATTATTTGTGCTTGCTAATTTCATGTAGCTAAAAACAACCAAAAGAAAAATACCTGAACCAAAAGAAGTCTGAAACTCAAAAAATGAAGCAACCAGCAGGCTCACTAATTGTTTCAAAAATTGAAGCAGCAGTGGGCTCACGAATTGGTTTAGTAGCTGTATTACAAAATCTTGAAAAAAATGTATAAGAGGGTGCATTTAAATAGATTTTCTAGCAGCAGACTGTGATAGAGGCTGGCGGGAAATTAAAAATTATTAACCCAACTGCACATTTGGCACATGGCTCTAGAATTCATGGAAGTAGAAGCCTAAAGGTGAATCAATGATGAGAAATTGTACGCTACTGCCATCAAATCTTCCTGGGTGAGTGAAGAGTGCTGGAAAGTTGACATCATTTAATGGATTCCACAGTTGGGTTTCGATCGATCTGATTCTGGGGTTTAGGTGTCGGATTTCTTTACGATTCAGAGTATAGAGGGGCGTTGAGGTTTGATATTTGTGGTCCCTATTTTTTATTCAAAAGGTATCCCAAATTCCAATTTGGATTCCCTATCAATATTTATGCGCATCCAATCCTGTTTTATGAACATAGTGGTTGGTTGGGGTGCTTTCACACATGCAATGAGATAAAAGGTTGGACAGTATATTATTATATCTAGTTCAATCCAGTTTGAAATGGTCCGGGCAAGAAAAGTACCAATGAGATGGGGGAAGGGAAAGAAGGTAAGAACCAATTTCTTAATGGCCTACCTGCTATTAATTTCAATTGCTGCTTGCTTACGAATCACCGAATGAGAAAGTAAAACTGTTTTTACATGTTCTCAACAGTCAGCTCTTCAACCGATGCCCACCATAATAAACTACCAAGAGAGATATAATGCCCGTTGATAAGGATATTGGTTTGGTGTCGACTCTCTATGATAATAACACATTCGGCTTTTTTCGAAGACCTATTAATATATTATACATCAATCAATGTAATGACGGCATGACTTGATCTTCGAACTTCGAAGTAAATTCATACTGACAAGTAAATATTTATTGATCTGTATAGTTAGGATAAGAGCCAGCTGCCAGAGCAAGCGATGCATCGACCTTTTACTATTCTTTCTGTAGCGTCTTTTTTCATTAATTATCATATTGATTTTGAAAATCAGAATTTGGCAGTGGAAAATTGGCAATGAGCTGGAGATTTGGAGAGTGTGTAACGTGTTCATGCCCATTGCGGAACTTACAATTGCAAAAAAAAATTGACGGGAAAATTAAAAGTTAGCCCTTCCTTTGAAATATTTAAATTAAGTTAGCACTTCAGTGTGGAAGGGTGAAATAAAAAATTAAAATTTTTTATTTCGGGTAAAATTTTAGTTACACTTCTAGGACTGGCTAAACCCCTTTGGAAGGGCTGGGACGGGTTCAAATTTGACCGCTGCTCTTTGCACCCCTGTTTCAGCAATCAGACCCTGTTTCTTTTAAGTGAGTTCGGATCAGATTTGAGGAGGGGCAAGCTCAAACTGTTAATCGTTTCAAAACTTCAGGACTCGTTTCAGGAATTCTTTTAGCGAGTTAATCATTTCAGGACTCCAGGACTCGTTTCAGGAATTCCTTCAGTGAGTTAATCGTTTCTAGTGCGTGGTAGCATCTTCTTTCTCAACCATCGATTCATATGGTGGACTACAACTCCATTACTCGGGAGCATTGTAGTAGGGAAGGGTGAAGACTATGGTGGCTCATTTAGCGAGACCGGTGGATGGTGGCTTGGTTCCTTCTCTACACACCTATCCCATGTGTGCGGGTGTTAGCAAATTGCACTTTCAAAACAACTACGAAAATAATTATTCTTAAAAAAATTCCAACACAATCACCTGACACTGAAGATATATAATGGAAAATAAACAATTTCTATATAAATGAACGAGGAGAGATGAAAAATCAGTTAAATGTGATATGTTTAACAAGTAAACGTTAAACCCAAAGGTTCAAAGAGGTTAAAAATAAAAGTTACTTTTCATTGAAGAACTCTGTTTTAGGTGAAGTCCAACAATTTTGAATGAAATATGCAGGGCTTGGTAGTTTGTTAAATTTTGATGTTATGGCATTTTATAGTAAGCCACAACCATAATGTAAATAGCGGTTAAGCTACAAGATTTTTTTGGTACAACTTTCTTTATAGCTGCAGCCTTTATATCTATTTTTTATGGTGTAAAAGTGTGTGATATGTTTGGTGTGCCTGGACTGTAGGCACTGGGTTGAAAGAAATCACAATTGAACCTAATGCGTCTGCATTATTTATGTACCATTTTCACCTAAGAATTTCATGTTACAAGTCATTACCAAGATAGAAAAAAACTCATGTTGCAAACCTCTCAACACTGAAATAGGATAATTCCCAAATGGTTATTTTTGAAAACATAATAACATTGTGATAATATCAATATAACAATTTTTTGAAATAAATTTTCCCATATAAACATAGAACTATCTCTAGAGGCTGTAAGTGCTTTATTTGTAGACCTATTAGTATATACTTGTTATTTTCTCTTGTGTATATTCCCTTCAATTCTCTCATATTCTCTCTTGTCCTCTGTGTTTGTTTTACTTGTTTCCCCTCAACACATTTTGCCTCTAAAATGGAACTTGGGTGCCTATTAGATTTATGTTTGAAACCTAAGCTTTGCTATGGATTTATGTTTGGGCCCTAAGCTATGTTGTGGGGTTTAAACATCAATAACCTTGATGACAACAATAACCACCCGAGTGTTTAAAGCCATCCTTCACCTCATCTAAATATTTCCTAACTTGTGCATAGAGTTTTTAAAATTCGATGTAATAGCACAAGTTATTTATGATTTTGGGAATATATTCATTAACACTTCCCACATGTTATTCTTAATGGCCTCCATATTCTTTTTCATTTTGATATGTTCTAGGGTATCTTCATTATTTTCCTACCATGTGCACATGTCCTAAATGTTGGCCAATTATACTTTTACATTTTCTAGGTTTTTCAATGCATCATTTAGATTCTAGCCTACCAATGATTTCGTCTTATCTACCATGCTTATGAGCTAATGGCTTATTTTGTAACCTCCTTATGCTTAGCCTTGCAATCTTCCACCCCTTTTAGAAACTATATTATTTTATGTTGTATCCCAAGAGTGTCTAAGTATCCCACATCTAATATTATGATGGTAGGAGGGGTGACCTCAATCCTTTTTCTACGAAATCCTTGACCTTCAATAATTTTCTTTCTTCCTAGGCTTCATCTAGTTGTGCTATCAATGCAACATCTGTTTTAGCCATTTCCAACGAGCTTATTTTATCAACCAATTATTGAATGAGTTCCTAGAAACCTTGAAAAAAATTCTATGGGGAATCCATTAGATCTTGGAAATTTTTCCACTTGTAGTTTATGGATGGCTCTCTTGAGTACATTCATAGTAAAAACTACTATCAGTGTGATACTATCCTCCTCATTCATCCAATTTGGGAAGGTTGTGTACACTAATATAATACCTCATCAATTTTTCACTTGAGGCTGAGTGTATAGTGTCTCGTAGTGGGAGACCCATGCCACACTTATGAATCAAAATGATCAGATATTTCATCTCAGTGGTATGAATCCCCTGTTGGAACTATTCTCTAGCTGGAACTATGCCTCGGTTGGATCTCTGCCCCGACCTAGAACTCTGCCTCGACTGGATCTCCGTCCCGATAAAGCATAAGTACCTATATGAAGTATCGTATCTACACTTGGATTGATATCTTTATGAAGATATCACATCTAGTTATTCCCTACTTTGTTTATATCCCTTTTAACTAATTATTTTCTAAGTTATAGTATAATACTTTATAAGGATTTTATTTTTGTATGTGATTGTGTTGAGGTTTTATAATGGGAAAGTGAGAGGAGATTAATGAGTTGGAAGTTGAAGATCCAGAAGATATGGTAGAGTTTTCCGCTGAAGATTTGACATGGACAGAAATATGGGGGGACCAAGTTGCAATTATTCCATACTGTAGACTTCAAGACTTTATTAAAGGAGAGCAAGCGAGAGAAACTTCCGCTACTCAATTTGTTGTTCATACTCGCGGAACTCGAAAAGTCGAGGAGATTGGAAAAATTCAATTTGACACATATTTGGAGTATGCTATGTGAGTCTTTATAGTTACTCATATTTGATTGTGTGAAACATGCTTATATACTTTTTTATTTTATTTTATCATTCGAGATAATCGATAAAAACATGCATCTAAATTTTTAATCTAGTTTAAATATATATGATAGGTATTGTTGTGCATATGGTCTGGATTCCACTTGTAAAGACCGGGCTGATAGGATTACAACGATTGGACTTCAAACTATAATGAAGAAACGTAGTTTGCGACAAAGCATTAAAGTTGGTTGCAAGTGCCACTTCATTGTGCGTTGACTCTGCCTTAGACCAAATGATGTTGTTATTACATATACAGCATGTAGGCATATTGATAAATCTCGTGTTGTGTGTCATGGGAAGGATGCAGTCGGTAGGCCTCAAAATTTCAATTATGCACCACATCTAACGAATAATATGCGAGCCAATGTAAAACAAATGGTTGAAGCTGGTTTTAATGTCACAATGATATGGGATAAATTAATTCATGACGTGGAGCGTGAAGCTGGACCATTGTTCACAGGGATAGCTTGATATGCCTTGGAAACAAGGAAAGATATTTTAAACATGTACAATGATATAAAAAGACAAGAATATGTGAAGGACCAAAGTGACCCAACTAGTGTGGATTGTTGGTACAATCAGTTTTTAGATAAGTTTTTTTTCTACCAAAAACATGATGTTATGCAAAACATTCCATTTATCATTGGTATACAAACAAGTTGGATGCGATCAATGATGCTGAAATACTCACACAATAATGTTATATCCATGGACTCTACATTCAACACGAACAAATATGGGGTGAGTACAAATTTCTCGTGGATCTTATATAATTATATTTATTAAAATGATTTCCTATGTGTGGACATTAAATATAATTATGTGTTGTTTGTAATGCAGTACCAAATTTATACACTGATGGTTTTTGACAAGCACCAAAATGGTGTCCCAATAGCTTGGGTTATTTCATCACGTAATACTATAGAGGATATTAAAAAATGGTTATCAACATTATTTGAGATCGGAATGAAAGAACGTCTAGAGTGGCAAGTTCATGCTTTTATTACAGATGATGTTGCAGCTGAGATTGAGGCTTTCAGGTGATTTGCTTAAATATTTTCATATGGGATGGGGAGAGATGAATAGTGTTTCAGTTGTATATACATATATTAATCTCTTTTAGTACAATTCCATTACAGGTGTTTAACTAAATCATCAATATTATTATGCGTATGGCATGTTCTTCATGCATGGATGAAGAATGTTTTAAGCAAAGTTAGTGGAAAGGAAAAAAGAGTCTCAATTTTTCGTGCTCTAGGAGATATAATGCATTCATGTAAGGATGATTTCTCGGTACAAAAAGCAGTCGCAAAGATCCTTGAAGAATTCCAAGATGAAGAAAAGTTTTTGGGGTATTTCAAAACCACCTGGCTAGACAACAACAAAATTTGCAAGCATTTTTTTGTAGGTGTGTCATGATTATATTCTAATTCTCTACTGCACTATTTTTAGTCTTAGCTTTGTCTCTAACCCCCTTCATTTTCTAGATATGTGGGAGAAATATTATAGAAAGTTTCCACATTCAAATCAAGACACAAATAATGCGACTGAGTCGTACCATAGGTACCTTAAAAAAAGGTACCTTGATGAGAAGAACAATGCATGCCACAGGTGGATTGACTGGTGCATTCATGTGTTGTTGGAAAATGTGGAACCTTATTACATCTATATGAAACATTTAAAGGAAGCTGGTATTTTACGACCTAGAAAATCTCGTGAACAACTGGCTAGCCTGTGAGCGCAGAGGAAATGAAATCCCAGATGAAGAATGCGTATGTGATGAAAATAATAACAATGAATATTGGGTTCGTATCCAGAATAACAATACTCGTGATACCTGGTATAAGGTCATATATAGAAGTTCCAAATTTTTTTTGTGTGGTTGTATTTGGGATTTGAATGGCAATCTTTGTAAACATGTAATAAAGGTTAGTATGGTGGTAGGAAACAATGTTTTTGGTGAGCATGTATCACCAAATTTTTCTAGCGTTATGATTGAGAGGCCTAGATTTCTAGTTGATTTAAATGAACGAATTGATTTAAGCCCAGAAATCCAAGCCGAGATTCATCCAAGCTTTGAATCTCCTTATGGTAATTTCTTAGATCATGTTGATTTCCCAACTATAGGACAAGAAAATGCCATGTCTGAGGTCGATGAAATGAGATTTCTTATGTCATCAACTCAACAAAAACTTGGGGGTTTGTTAAATATAACACCTACAAGTGTGGACCATGCATGCAGACTTAACACCCTAGTGTCAAGTGTAGGTGAAGAGTGCAATAAAATATTTGATTGTACTATAAATCCATCTAAGATCACTAAATAGAGACACCATATCTTTTTGATCCCGCTTAATAAAAAAAGACAACATGGTCAAGCACTGCTTTCAATAAAAGATGCAATAGAATTTCAAAGGGTTGGACGAGTTCACAGAAAAAGGAAAAGCATGGATGAGCAAATGGAGATTTCTTCTCGAAAACAAAGAAATGTCGAGCGTAGATCAGATATAGTGCAATGCTTTGTTCCATACAATAGAGGTATTTCAATATAATATAAAATTTTAATTCATTTGAAATAAGGTATATGACTGAACCCAATGCCTAAATATAATTATTTTTGTGATTATTGTTACAGTTGAGGGATCCACGTCTCAATCTATTCAAAGTTGTCGGCTTCGATTATTTAACGACAGTGTTATTGAGGCTAGCTCATTATTGGTTGGCAATTCAAGACTAGAATTAGTAGTGAACAATACATTCAACCCACTACCATAGAACAACAACACCATAATTAGTAGCTCATTGTTGGTTGATACAACGACACCAAATGTTGAAGTCAATGATACATTCAAGCTACGAAAACACGGACTGTCGTCAAATATAGCTATTGCAGATAAAATTTTGGTACCAACATGATCAAATACATGTCCAACAATGCCATTACTTCTAGACATGAACATATGGCATGATTTGTTCAAAGGTCAACATCTTTGACAAAAGATACATACTTGTAAAATACTTGTAAGTCTCTATGTTGATTGCATCTAAATGCAATCTTTTCAACTATACACTTCATTTTTGTTCTAGGATGAGGGCATCACTCCTTCAAATTGAACATATTTGTCAAGACCTTGGGGTTGATGTAAATTGGTGTTGCGCATGCCATAGATGTGTTGGTTGATATGACAATTGATTTTGATTTCTCATACTTGAAATATGACGATGATCTAACATATAATTATTTCTCAAGTGGTTGGTGTATATCAATTTTGGTACATTTTGAAGTAAAGATGTTATAGAGTAATGATGCTATATTTGTCTATTTTCAAATAATATCAAATTTATAATTAATAAAATTAGTGTATCTTACAAGACTAGCTATATTTATAATTTATAGAGTAATGATGCTATATTTGTTATATTTGAAAGTAAGTGCTCATTATTTATTTAAGATACCAATATAATTAGAAGAATTTCATAAAAAAATGACAAATGCATATCAATTACAATACAATATGGAGTCCAGTGGTAACTACAATGACATAAATACAAAATATTAAGACATAAATCTTCTAGTGTGTTCACTAATTAAGAAATAAATACAAAATATTACAAAAATGATTTCCCATGTGTAAATATGACAAAATTTTTTAAGTGGACCCGGTCAATTCATTAACAAACTGCTTCCATGCCATAGAATCCGTAACTATTATCTCAAAGTCTTCTGGCTCCAAAAATCTGACAGTGACTTCATGCTTGGAAGCCTGAGCCTTTATGTTAGCCATTCTGGCTGGAAGCACTCGAAGCTGATCCTCCAATAGACAATTACTAACTATTGCTTGAGCAATTACACTTTTGAGTACTTTTTCGTCTAAGCTCTTAATCAGCTGCATGCCCAATTCATCCTCCTGCAACCTAGCATGCAATTGTTACAAATGTTCTGCATGTGCTGGAAGTTCATCTAACCTTTTCTCTGATGGTTTTTGGCATCTGTTATAAGTTGTAAGTATTTTCTTGCAAAACTCCATGCATTGGTCCTTTGTTTTCTTCACTTCCTCTATGAACTTCTCAGCAGCTTTATTGCTGAAACCTATCAGTTCATATTCAAGTTGCACTCTCTCCAAGTCCTCGATTGGTGTGTTCTCTGGAGGCTCCTTGGTTGTTTCCAACCATGACAATCGTCCTTGAATGATTTCTATGACATTCTGAGTTTTGTCTTTGAACTAAGTAGCTATGAATGAGATTTCTTCCAGTCAAGATTCTACTTGTCTGACCTTCAAGACATCCTCCGCGGTTTGAACCTGCATCTGATATATTTTACCCCTAAGCATGAGAGCATGCTTTGTCAGAGGTGTGAGGTCTGTCTTCTGTTCATTGGTTTCCTCCAGTAATACTTCCAGGGAACTATTTCATGCTTATAGTTCTGCAATCTATGCTTCATACTGCTCTACTTGCAGGCTAGTTGTAGACTTCTGTGCCTCCATCTCTGCAACCCTTCTTCCCAACTCCTGCTTCTCCTTTTCTAGGTCCATGTTTGTAAACTTCAATGCATCCTGCTCCTCTCCTAGATTTTGATAGTCTTGTTGAAGTTTTTCATAGTCGGAAAGAGTGGCTTTATACTTTCTCTTTGAATCATGGTCTACTCTTTCCTCCTTCCTTAGGACCTCTTTCATTTCCGCCATCTTGCCCTTATACTACTCAAGGGTTTATGTGAGCTTATCCACATTATGAGCATTTGCATATGCATTGTCAATGCCCATGGAAGCCATTCGTTTTGGGTTTTCTTCTACATTCTTCACGACTGTCTTCTCAATCATTGTGGTGATTGGTGGATGGGTTCCTATATTTAAAGTCTTCTCAGTCTTCCATATGATAGACTTTGTTTTAGGATCAAAGTGCATATATTCCAAGCTTGCAACATCATACTGCTTAGACGGGGTGAATGGCACCAACCCGATTTCAACCATAGGAAGATGTCCTCCGGCCAGGATACTCTCTGATGTAACAAGTAGGCTCTCGGGATTGTCCCGAATAGGGATTTGTCCTGGGTCTTCATTACCCAAATATTCCTGATCTCCCCTCCCATGTTCTTCTGTGATCACCCCTAGGTTCAATGCTTCATGAGCTTTTGAATTCTCTAATTCTGCAATCTTTCCCAGAATTGCCTCCTCATTCTTTATCTTGGCGACTTCTTCTTCTTCTTTATCTCTCTGTGCTTCTTCTGCCAATAGCTTCTTTGCTCTTGCTTCCAATCTGCAAGTAGTCTCTTCTTTAGCCTTCTTTGCAACTTCTTCATCTTGTTCTTTCAGTTTTGGGTTGTTGCTTTTGCTCCCCTTAACTCCAGAGGTCTTCCCTTTCAACCGCTTGCTCAAAGCGGTCATGCTATAAACATTCCTGTATACATGTTCATCTTTATCCACATAGTCTGTATATTCATAGTTCACCTTGAGAGATGCCTTATAGGCTTCCAACTTACCTTGAGAGTCATTTTGGTGGAAGCTCTTTTCTCCGAAGTGGAAGATCTCTAGTTCCTTGACGAAGTCCGGAGCACTCTTGACCTTGGAAAATTTATAGCTTCCCACATAGAACGACACTGGTGGGAACACAACCTTCTTTAACTCAAATAAATGACTTCCGAAACCATCCAAAAAAAGCTGTCTAACAGCTTCCTTTTGCACTATGTAATCAGTCGTGTATCTGGGCAGCAATGAAGGAGCTTTGCTTTCCCCATACATCCCTAGATATGTACCTTCTTCTGATAAGAAGTAATCCCCATATTCCTTGATGGACTCTAGAACTCCCTTAGATAAGCATAGACATTCCCCTAAGAAAATCAACTGATATAGGGGCCTCAGGAATTATTTACATATCATTTGGTAGTGATTATGATACTTATGAGCCCCCAGTATTTTCTTTGCTACAAGCATTCCTGGGCTGCTTTGATGCACTTAGCTAAGTTCCTGGGTACTATGTCTGGCCAATTAAAAATCGGCCCTTTCATAGCTACTGATCTAGGAGGATATTGGTGGCCACCCGCCTATTCCACTTGGACCCCCACCATTGTTTCTTTCAGTTTTTCATTTTCCTTAATTGTAGCACAATTTACTATTTTTGGCAGTTTTCGTGTCCTAAACTTTTGGAGCCGTTTTGAGGCCCTAAACGACGTTTTTTTGGAATCGAATGGCTAGGCAAATATGAGTCCGTTTCGGACTCAATATTTGCTATTTGTGGATGTACTCCTTGAATAGATATTTCTAACGATGTATATTGTGTGCCAAACGAAGGTAGTATGTTAAAGTTACGACCCCGAGAAATTGATGTACCAAGTTACCCAACGGGGCCCACATTCTGGCGTTTCGCCTCCTAGGGTTACGTTTTTGGATGTGTAGGGTTTCCATTGTTTCTCAATAATATATAGGCATTTGAGCCTCATTGTAACATAGAGTTCAAAGGCATGTATCCGCCACAACTCTTTTCAGAGATAAGCTACTAGCACTCTAGCTAGTTTATTTCCATTTTGTATGTAAACAAGTTTCAGTTCTTTGATTAATGAAATGAAATGTTATTTCCGCTGCATCTTTGTTATTTGTGTATTATGTTGCATTCCTGAATAAATTTGAATCAGTGGTATCAGAGCAATCTGCTCTTTCTCGATCCTTCTTTGCATGTCCCCAACGAGGGCGGGGTATAAGGAGTTAGGGCTTGATTTGGTTGAACCTTTGCAAGATCAGCCTCACAAATCCCAATGACCACCCATGGGGGACGAAAAGAAAGACGAGGGCGTAGAAGATCTTATTAAAATGTTGCTCGAGGAGGTCTTTGAAAATAAAGGAACACGATGATGGATAACTTTGCCCAGATCCTTCAACGACTTCCCACTGGCGGCACATCTGCATCAAGCAACCACTCTGGAGACACAACCCCTTTTAAGGTACAAGCAAACTTCAACATTCCCATGTTTGATGGCCGAATAGATGGAGACACCGTAGATAGATGGTTGAATCTATTAGAAGGATATTTCTCGTTTCATGACTTTTTCGACCGGGAAAATATTACTTTTTCACTACTCAAAGCTGCCCCCCATGTCAAGGACTAGTGGGAAACCTACTGTGAGAGAAAGGATGAGGAGGAACCCTCTTTGTTATCGGCTGTACCCACTTGGAATTATTTTTGAGATGCCATAAAGGGACAATATTATCCCGTGGGGAGCTATGAGGACAAGTACATACAATGGACTACGCTGCGGCAGCAAAGAGATCAAGATGTGCATGAGATGACGAATCTATTCCATACCCTGCATACCAAGTTGGATATCAAAGATTCAAAGAAACATTTGGTGCTGAAGTACCACAGTTGTCTACATAGATACATTCAAGAGGAAATGGAGTTTCTCTACATCTCCTTGCTTGGTACGGCATATTGGTATGTTGCCAAAATTGAGTAAAAATTCAAACAGAAAAAGTGAGACTTTGGATTTGCGAATCAGAAGCAAGCGAAAGGTGCCCCCAAACCACAGAACCAAGGACACAACCAAGGCATGGTGACTCAAGACAACTTTCCAAAACCGCAAGCAAAGAGCAACATTGCGAAGCCGAAGAAGGAAGCGGGAAAGTGGTACGAGTTCCATAAGAGCCCCACTCACAACACAAGTGAGTGTCGGGCCAAGTAGTCACTGGTGGCCGAGATAAAGGCTTCTGAATCAGATGCATACTCTGACACTGAATCATAACCCGAGAAGGGGAATGACAAAGGGAAGAAGGTTATTGATGCAGAGCCCAATGCCATTGTTGCCACCACGAAGATCCAAAAGGAAGAACCAATAGATTTAGAGGAGGAGGAGCGTCTTTTCCACTCCCAAATGTGGGTAAAGTGTTCCCCACTACAGTTCATTCTCGACAGTGGGAGCCAAAAGAAATTCATTTCAACAAAGGTCGTGAAGTGGTTGGGATTGCCGACCACATCACCCCCACAGTCATACACCATCAGGTGGCTTCACCAAGGACGGGATCTCTGCGTCAGCCAGCAGTGCTGCCTTCCCTACAACATCAAGCCCTTGACAGATGAGGTATTATGTGATATTTCTCCTCTTGATGTTTGTGATGTATTATTAGGTCAACCATACTTATGGAAGTGACATGCTATGTATGAGTCCCAGCCTCGCGCTGTTATTATTGCGTTGGGAAATAAGTTGTACAGGATACCAGAGGTACCACCTCCTGCCACTATCTCTTTGGTTACTGCAAAACAATGCAGTAAGCTCATTTCCAAAACTGGGAAATTTGTTTTCTTGATGATCCGCCCTCAGGGCAAGAAGAAGATTGTGGCCACAACCTCCAGACATGGCTTCTCTGCACGACAGCAACAAATGGACAAGGTCATGGAGGAGTATCGGGACATATTCACCTCACCCACAGGGGTGCCCTTGCACTGTCAAGTCAAGCACCCCATCGATCTGACCCCAGGTGCGCCGCTTCCCAATGGACCGATCTATCGACACTCTGTTCTTGAGAATGATGAAATCAAGAGGTAGATTCAGGAGCTATTGCAGAAGGGTCACATCTGGCCAAGTTCATTGCCCTATGGGAGCCCGGTCGTGTTGGTACAGAAGAAGGATGGGACTTGGAGACTCTGTATTGACTATCGGGCGCTGAACAAGATCATTGTCTAGAATAGGTACCCGATCCCACAGATTGATGACCTCTTGGACCAGCTTAAAGGGGTGAAATATTTTAGCAAGATTGACTTAAAGTCTGGGTATCACCGGGTACCGATTGAACCGACCGATGTGTGGAAGACTACCTTCAAAGCTAAGGAGGGCCTTTTTGAATGGATGGTCATGCCTTTTGGGCTGATGAAAGCTCCTGCAACCTTCATGATACTAATGGATGACATCTTGCGGAAATTCACTAACTCATTTGTAGTAGTGTACTTGGATGACATCCTGATATTTAGCTATACTTGGGAAGAGCACCTCCACCACATCCGACATGTTCTCCAAACACTGCAGAAGCACAAGTTGTGTTCCAATTTGGAAAAGTGCACTTTTAGCATGATCCAGGTTCAGTATCTGGGATACATTATTGATGAGTGTGGGGTATATGTGGATCCAACCAAGATCCAAGTCATTCGGGATTGGCCAGCCCCAACTACTCTAACATAGCTTTGCAGATTTTTGGGTTTTTCTAATTTCTATTGCAGTTTCGTGTTGGGATTCTCTCATATCACTTGGCCCTTGAGTCAAGTCACCAAGGGAGGAGAAAAAGCAAAATTCTTCTGGACATAAACTCAATAGAAGGCATTTGCAGAACTGAAACATCGCCTTTGTTGTGCCCCAGTGCTCACATTACCAGACTTGCAACAACCATTTGAGATCGAGATAGATGCCTCTGACTATGCTATTGGGGCAGTCCTTACTCAACAAGGGAATCCAGTGGCATATCACAGTGAGACACTATCCGACACAGTCCACAAATATCCCACTTATGAAAAAGAGATGTATTAAATTGTACAGACTTGCCAATAATGGAAGCATTACATTTTGGGGAAGGAAACGATCATCCACACATACCACCAACCCCTACAGTTCATACAGACACAAGGGAAGTTACAGAACGATCGTCATCAGAAGTGGTCCACATATCTACAACAATTTCATTTGAACATCAAGTACAAGAAGGGAAGCACCAATAATGTTGCAGACTGCCTTAGCCGACCACCGATCGTGGCGATAACCACTATGCTCAACTCTTGTGGGAACGAGACCTCTAATTGGCTGCTTCTCTACAAGAGCGATCCAGAATTCAGCCACACATACAGGACACACTTGGAGGGAAACCAAGTTCCAATTTTTCACCTCCAGGATGCACTACTATGTCACATGGGACACCTTTGTGTTCCTTCAAGCGAGTGTGCCAAGATGATTTGGGAAGCGCACTATAGTTGGGTCGTTGGGCATTTCGGGGTCAAGAAAACATTGGCAATACTACAGAAGTATTTTTATTTGTTGAGCCTTCGACAGGACGTCGAGAAGTACATTCAATCCTGCACTGCCTGTGCCATTTTGAAACCGTCCATAAAGAAGCAAGGCCTCTATACTCCGTTGCCTACCCCTAGTTGACCTTGGGAATCCATATCAATGGATTACATGTCAGGCCTTCCTTATACTAAGCATGACAATGACTGTGTGTTCATGGTTGTCGACAGATTCTCAAAGATGGCCATAATGGCAGCCTGCAAGAATAATATCATAGCAGAAGCCACTGCTAAACTCTTCTTTGAACAAGTGTGAATACACTTCGGGATCCCACAGTCTATAATCTTAGATCGGGATAGCAGGTTACTTAGTACATTCTGGTCTAGCCTATGGTCAATGCTAGACACCAAGCTCACAAAGTCCAGAGCTTTCCATCCCTAGACTGATGGCTAGATAGAGGTCGTCAACAGGATGATCGTACACATTTTGCACATGTACAAATCAAAGAATCCATGCACATGGGGTGAAAGCCTCCCCTATGTACAACATAGCTATAACTGAGACCTCCACAACTCAACCGACCACAACCACTTTTAGGTGGGCTTGGGATTCCAGCCACTATGTCCCATTGACATAGCCATGCCATTTGCAGATACTCAGGCTGATTCAGCTCATGTCTAGTCTGAAGTTTCCAAGGTGAACAACTTCATTGAGCGCATTCAACACATTCGCCAACAGGTTCATGACATATTGGACAGATCCAATGCTAATTACAAGTAGCGGCATGATTAGCATCGGGTGCAACACAACTTCGAGGTGGGCGACAAAGTGTGGCTACATTTGGAGAAGGAGCGCCTCGCTGGACCCCACCGCAAGCTTCACCCACTCTGAAATGGGCCATACACCATCACCAAGGCTGTTGGGGACAATGCCTTCGAGCTTAGTATTCCACAATTCCTTGGTCTGCACCCAGTGTTCAATGTGGACCACCTTCGGCCCTACTTTCCACCTCTACTGGACACATCAGACATGGTAGAACAACTCACATCAACAGAGTTAAAACTAGGATGCATGGAACAAGCCACCACTGATCGAATTATGGACACACAGATCAAGAACACCCACCAGCAGAAGATCCATCTATATCGAGTTATCAAAGTAGGCCAACTCCTTCACCAGGGACCAAGTTCAACAGAAGTTTCCTCATCTCATGGAGGAACTCAACACAATGGAGACCATTGCTTCCTAAGGGGGGAGGAATGATCTAGGAGGATATTGGTGGCCACCTGCCTATTCCACTTGGACCCCCACCATTGTTTCTTTCAGTTTTCCAGTTTCCTTGATTGTAGCACAATTTACTATTTTTGGCAGTTTTCGGGTCCTAAACTTCTGGAGTTGTTTTGAGGCCCTAAACGACGTTTTTTCGGCATCGAACGGAATCAAGAAAATATGGGTCCATTCTAGACTTAATAGTTTCTGTTAATGGATGTAGTCCTTGAATAGATATTTCTAACGATGTATCATGTGCGTCAAATGGAGGTAGTATGCCAAAGTTACGACCCCGGGAAATTGATGTACCAAGTTACCCAACGGGGCCCACATTCTGGCATTTCCCCTCCTAGGGTTATGTTTTTGGATGTGTAGGGTTTCCATTGTTTCTCAATAATATATAGGCATTCAAGCCTCATTGTAACACAGAGTTCAAAGGCATGTATCTGCCACATCTCTTCTCAGAGATAAGCTACCAGCACTTTAGCTAGTTTATTTCCATTATGTAAACAAGTTTCAGTTCTTTGATTAATGAAATGAAGTGTTATTTCCACTGCATCTTTGTTATTTGTGTATTCTATTGCATTCCTGCATAAATCCATATTAGCTACATAGTATAGCAATGGGATCCATCCAAAATTGTAAAACCTCCCATTAGATCTACCATAAATCTTACTCAACAGATCCAGAGCTATCACTTTGAAAGGGGTACGTAGATGGGTCATCTCGTACTCCCCTCAAACACCATCATCTTTGATGTGGCTGTATAACCAAGCTTTAGGCTTTTCACCCACTTCGTTGTCATGCTGATTTCTTTCTCCAGCAAGTTGTAGGCTACTGATATAAACGCAGGTGCAAAAGATGTAATTCCCTTGTTTTCTTCATCAGTCATCATCATCACTGTGGTATCTACTCTAGGAAAGATCCACTTGATGACTTCTGCACAAGGGAAAATTTCAGGCCTAGTAGCCACCTTAGTGATCCAAGCCGTACAAGGCGAAGTATTCCAAGCCTGCCTCTGGGACCTTCTTTTCTACCATCATGTGATAGATATGTCCCCATATGAACTCGGGTTCTGCTACGGTGATAGCGTTCGTATCCTCATATATGATCTCTAACCTCGGTATGGGTGCAACCTATGCATCTGAGTCATAACCAACGATCTTAGCTTTCTTTTTACCTCTCTTTGTCATGGTGTTTGGAATGAGCTGTAACTGTGACAACAAAGATATGTCTTAGTGTTTACATCATAAAATAACTAATTCATTTGAGTGAAAGAATGAAAACAAACATATATGATATACTGAGCAAAATATTTAAAACAATCCTCAGTGTTTTACATTACCCTACTATCTTCGACCATTATGTGAAGATAAACGATGCAAGTCAGTAAGGTCACTACTCAAGTAATAAAACCTTGGAGCAGGAGAGCCTCGACTTCTGGACTCTAGAAGAAAATACCCTAACGACCAATGATCAAATTTGAAGGGTTGGTCTTAATTTCAATTGGAAGGGAATTTATTCTATGAGCCTTTTAGAGATGAATGGCAACATAAATAATTGTACTTCAATTGACAAGTATAATTAACTAAACCCTTTCACAAAAAAAGCAAAAAACAAATATTGTTCTTTCAATTTTTTACAATTTTAAACAATTGAGCACCCTTTAATATCTACATGAAAAAATGATATATTTTCAATTAAACTTATTTTGAACACATTAAGTTGTCATATGTGTATCATTAATTTTACAATTGAGTAACATAGTTCAGTAACATAACAACTATTCTATTGTATTTTTTCCAGTTGGAGCACACTTCATTATACAAAAAAAACTATGTAGACTATGGCATAACCATATTGGGTCATGCATGTGCAATCGAAGCTTGAGAGGTGTAAGAAGGATAAGGATTGTGCAACTAAGAAAAAATAATACACAACTTAGAAAACATTAAAAAAAATCCCTACATACCAAGCAAGTTAGCAAAGCTAGCATAATCGGGGCAGGGGCATCAAATTTTGTTGTTCAACACTTGTTGTGAAAGCATACATGTATGGGATGGAGGGGAAATGGAATCAAGGCTAATTCAAGTGAATCCTTACAACTCACTACACACATGAGTCTCAACAATCCGCCTTTTAAATTGAACCAAAATGCCAAAGAAGTTTATTAACGGCTAGATTTGGGAAAGTTCTAGGTGTGAGTAATTAAGGGCTCAAGGCTCTTGGAAGGGCTAGGAAGGGTTGAATTTTGAATGCTGCTAACGACCACGAGGCTCTTCCACATTTAGATGCCAAAATATTGAGTGGTTCTCGGCCTAAAGTCCATGTTTCAAAACACGGGGCGACGATGCCCTAGGTTAAAATGACAGGCCCAATATCCCACGACCGGAAAATACAAATCTCAAACCCAATGGTTCTATGTGAAGTAAGGAAAATATGGCTTTCACAAATTCCCAAGATGAGATACAGATCTTCTCCATGCTGGTGTAACACCCGGTCTTCTGAAGATTCATTGAGGTCTAATAGGTTTTGCGAGCGAAATGCCTCTAAATGGACTAGGTGAAAAAATCAGGGCTTTGCGAGTAGGTGAGGCTGCCTCAGCTAGGTCGAGACTTTCCTAAAGATGGATTTAACCTAAAAATGCATGGGGAGGACCTTATTTAAACCTAACAAAGCAAAATACCTACTCCCCTTTGTATGATGTACCAACACTTGTACAACTTGCAACTTTTCCCAACTCAACTTGAATCAACCAATAGAAAAGGGAATAACTCAAAGCCTACCTAACAAGCAGGAGGCTAGACACGCGGTCGACAGATACTTGATAAGGATGTGCCACGTGAGCTCCATAGGTGATATCCACCAATCGCACAAGCCTCGAATAGGATAAATCGCACAAAACTTTCAAACCCTCTCCATAAAACACAATGGTAAAAAACTTTTCCCAAAGGTGAATAAATATGCATTGAAAGTGAAAACCACACGCATGGGAAAATGTCGTTGGCACCAAATATAAGCACGTCGGTTCGGCGAGGACAAGTCAACATGGGAATGACCCTGACAATGGTGGCCTGAACATTCCAATCCAGCCACAACCGCTGGCTCCAAACCTTTAAATGCATCCTCATTCCTTTTGCCTCTCGACAGTCCAAAAACACATCGACGAGGAAAACGGGATGCCAGCCGCTGTAACGGCTTCGAGACAAAAGCTTCTCTACCATAGTGGACCTGACGAGGGTTGGGTCATCGATGAGAAAATTTTTCCACCATAGCGGCAACGACATGGGAACAACATCCGCCGTGGCGGGTCTCAAAACAAATCAGAAAACATTCCGAAGCAAACTTGTAAGCACGCCCCTCGTTGTGGCAGAGAACTAAAACCTTTTCCGACGCGGTGGATAAACCTAACTCGATGATGGTTGAAAAAAAGAAAATACCCAATTTTGTGGCTCCCGGAAGTTAGATGAAATCAAAATGAAAAGGCAACCACCGTAGCAGGCGTAAATCGAAAAACCTTTTGCCATCGCGGAAAAAGATTGGGAACCTTCCTGATATTTAAATTGTAGCTTCATCTGCCGTAGTGGCTCGAAGTGAACGAACCGTCCGCCGTAGGGCATGAAAATACATCAGAATCCTTTTTAGTATGTAAACTCAAACATCACCCACCATTGCAGCTTGAAACAAAAAGCGGTCCATTGTAGCGGCTCGAAACTTGACAAACTTTCCACCATAGCGGGTCAAAAGCACACTCTTTGCCTTGGTAAAAACCTTTCCAATAGCGTATAAATAAGTTTTCACGGGTAAAAGATATTAGTATATATGAAAACATCCACGACAAAGGCGTCTCTAACATCTCAAAACAACCGCAACTATCGGCTTGGAACTCGACAAAATGCCTGAATTCCCTTGTGCAGCTCGACGGTCAAACCATGCGAGTTTCCTCATCGATGACTTGATCCTCATCAGGCCTGATTTTGCGAAGAAGTTTGAGTCTTTGAGCCGCTATGGCAGGCAAGCTCACAAATCTATTATCGGAACCTGTTCTGATTTTTTTAGACCCACCGCGGCGGATGCCTTTCCTTTTTGCCGGCGGTTGCGACTGTGTTGGGGTTTATCGAGCCACCGTTGTCAGGGCTATTCTCCTTTTGGCTTATCCGTAGTCACCTGATGCACTATGTTTGGCGCCAACGACGTGTTAACCTGTGCATGTGGTTTTTAATGTTTTACCCATCGCCTTTATGGTTTACCTGTGAAAACCTATTTACACGCCATTGGAAAGGGGTTGTTACCACTCTTTGTTTTTACGGTGGGTAATTGGGAGTTGTTAGTGTGACTTATCCTATTCGAGACTTTGCGCAATTGGTGGAAACCTTAGTTGGAGCTCACATGGCTCAATCGGCCCAAGTATCTGCAACTGCGTGTCTAGCAAGGCCACCTGTCGGGTAGGTTTTTCGTGTGCCTATTGTTTCGTGATTTAAACGTGTTTTCCGAGCTCTCAATTGTGGTTTACCCGAGAAGGGGTGAGTAGGTTTTGTTTCAGTTTTAAATAGGGTTTTCCCCTTGCAATTTTAGGTTTCATTTCAAGTTCCAAATAGGGTTTTCCCCTTGTTAATACCCTTCAAGGTATAAAATTATTTTTCCACTATCGTAAGCTTAAGCATCCTACATATTTTGCTTAATTCTGCGTGCCGATATATTAATTCATGTAGTAAATTCTTACTATATATATATATATATATTATTGATGTCCCTATAAATCTTGCACATTGATATAGGAACAAAGAATCAATCTCATCAAAGAATAATCAACAAATACTCATGAAATGGTGTTAATCGGAACCGGAATTGGTTTCCTCTCTGTGTATTTAATAAACAATGAATGGTTACAATAACAATGTTAAGCAATAGCTTGAATCCATGAGGAATTCGAATACCTAAGGAGACAATTCAAATTCAATGAGTGAGTCTAGCTTAACTGACCCTCAACCATTGGTTGACACTCAGTTAACCACTTGACCAAAAACCTAATTGACTCACCAAACCCTAACTGAAGTCAGAGTGCAATAAATGACTGAATCTCAACTGAAGGAGATCAAACACATGTCATAGCAAGCCAACCATCAAGTGCTAGTGCTCCATGACTTCAATGAACCCCGATGAGGTTAACTGAAGCTGAACTGACCATCAGAAGTTGGTGGAGGCGCCTTGTTGACTCCAGATCATTAAATAATAATAAATAGTCATTAAATAATATATTTAATGAGAGGAGGCACCTTAACTGACTGGTTGAACTGATTGTAACCACCAGTTAGCAATTAGGTGCATTGATATCACTCAGATCACCCCCGAAGTGCTCCAGTTAGCCTCCTTGACTGTAGGAGAAGGATAAGTTAGCCTCCTTTACTGTAGGTAGGCGTGGGTGTGACTGGATGATGGAAATTACTGCTCCACTGATGTCAATTAATGTCAATTATAGTTAGGATAGTGGTTTAACTAGGCCAATTTGACAAAAAAGAGTGTGTATGATGGTAAATGTCTCCAACACCCCCCCTTAAGCTATACTTAGGAAGAGTTAGAAAACATAGATGCATAAAAATGCTAAGGCCCTGGCGACTAAGCCCATAAGTCACCCTGTATAATGCTGAAACTGAAACAATGCTCAAAACAAACTAAGTGAGGAAAAGAGGAAAAACCCAGTGGGAAAAAACCCCCCCTCAAGCTGAACACTGAAAGTAGTCTGGATCACCTTGATGAACTCACCCCCAATAGTGAATGGAGGTAAGTGAACTTCTTTTCTGAAAATCTCTTGGTGAAGATGTCTGCAATCTGCTCATTAGTCGGGCAGTATTGCAGAATGATGGTCCTGTCATGCACTAGCTCCCTGATGTAGTGCATGTGAATCTCTACATGCTTGATCCTCTACCTGGTAACTGGATCTGTGGATATCTTAATAGCACTCTGGTTGTCATAAAAGAGGATAGTGGACAAAGTACTACCAAGATCAAACTCTAAAAGAATGCCTTGCAACCAAACTGCTTGGATGCAAGCATTCATTGCTCCTCGATACTCGGCCTCTGTTGAAGATAGTGCTATGGCAGCCTGTTTTTTTCTTGAACAGAAAATAGGGCCACCACCAAACATGAATACATATCCAGAATTTGACTTCCTATCAATAGAATCACCTGCCCAATCGGAATCTATGTATCCAACCAGCTCTAGCTCGGAGTCTGCAGCATAGTGAATGTCGTAGGTCCTGGTTCCCTGAATGTACTGGAGGATGCTCTTGGTTTCCTTCCAATGAAGATCATGAGGCTGCTGCATGTATCTTTATACAACATTCACATCATAACAAATATCAGGCCTAGAATGTGTCAAGTACAACAAGCTACCAATCAACTGTCGATAGATAGTGCAGTCCATGGGAGGCGTGTGTTTTCCTTCTTCAAGGCTGATCCCTGAAAGGAAAGGGAATGGTGCAGGCCTACATTCAGCCATGTTAAACTTGACTAATAGGTTTGAAATGTATTTGTATTGAGTGACCATAATCCCATCAGAATTTTGCTTGATTTCGAGCCCCAAAAATTGTTTTAGAAGCCCCAAATCACTCATTTCAAAGGCATTGTGGAGAGCAGTTTTGATGGCTGAAATGGAGGTAATTGTGCTACCTATGACCAGTAAGTCATCAAAATATAAAAAAATGATAATTATATGACCATCATTCTGCTGTAATACACATTTGGATCTGATCTACATCTCTGAAAGTTTTGTGAGAGAAGGAGGGCATCCATCTTGGAATACCACTCTCTTGGGGCCTGTTTTAACCCGTATAGTGACTTCTTTAGCTTGCAAACCAAAGATGGATCAGTGATGTATCCCTTAGGTTGCTTCATGTATATATCCTCATGGATATCTCCATGTAGAAAGGCTGACTTAAGATCCATGTGATGCACCTCTCAGTGCTTGGATGCTGAAATAGCCAAAACAAGGCAGATGGAGTCCATTTTTGCAACCGGTGCAAAGGTCTCATGGTAGTCCACTCCTTGCACCCGAGAGAAAAATTTTGCTACCAGCCTTGCCTTATATTTTCAGGTACTTCCATCAGCAGCAACCTTTGTCTGAAACACCCACTTGCATTGAACCAATTTCCTTCCCGGAGGAAGAGAAACTAGCTCCCAAGTAGTGTTTTTATGAAGAGAATTCATCTCTTCATCCATGGCAACTTGCCATCTCGGATCATTCCGAGCATGGTAGTAGGATTTTGGATCTGAAATAATCATCAAATAGCAAGTTTCAAACAGAAAATTACCAGAACAAGAGATTGCAATACCTTCTCTTTGGAAATCAAACCGGGTTCTCCTTGGATCATCCAGATTTCCAATGTTGTCTCCTGCAGAGGAGAGTGTCTGTTGGGCCCATGCAGGAAGATAATTTTGCACTTTATGTTATAATTCAGTATCTGATGATTGCTGCACACTGATATCAGAAATCAGAGGATCCAAATCAGGGTCATCACCCCCAATTTCATCATCCAAATATTCAGTGGAATAGGAAGGAAATTCAACAGTTTTCTCCTTCACTAGTTCCACCTCCTGAAGAGGCTCATCGAACTTGACACTTCTCTTGATGATGATCTGTTTGGTCTTGATATCCTGCAGCTTGAATCCTTTATATTCATCAGGATACCCAATAAACAGACATTCTATGCTCTGCGGTTGCAAATTCCTTCTTTTATCAAGCGAAATCCGGGCCCATGCAGTGGACCCAAACACCTGTAGGTTCGACACATTTGGATTGTATCCGAAGTATGCTTCAAAAGGAGTATTTAATTTCACTAATGAATGTGGCACCCTATTCTAAATGTATTCTACAACATGCATGGCTTCATCCCACAAATTTGCAACAAGCTTCTTTGACTCCAACATACAAGTGGTCATCTCTTTGAGAGACCGGTTCTTACTTTCTGCTACTTCGTTCTGCTGGGGAGTGTAGGGAATTGAATGCTGGACCTGAATACCACTTTGGGAGCATATGTAAAGCAAATCATTACTAACATACTCCCCTCCATTATCAGATTTCAAGATCTTGATCTTAAGCCCAGAGGCATTTTCGACCAAGGCCTTCAATTCAGAAATTTTTTCACATACTTTTGATTTCTTTTTGAGAAAGAAAACCCATGTATACCTTGAAAAATCATCAATAAAATTAAGGAGGTACCTTGATCCATTCATGGATGTGATAGGAATCAGACCGCTGATATCAGAATGTATCATTCCCAATATGCTTGTAGCTCGGTTTTCCTTCCCCCGATCGAACTTGTGCTCAGGGTGTTTTCCAATCACACAGCCCTTGTAGACTCCCGTGGTTGCCTTGATGACCGGGAGGCATTCAACCATGGAGTTTTTATGTAATTGCTACAAATATTTGAAATTAAGATGGCCAAACCTCTCATGCCACAACCTACTAACCTCATTTCCATGAGTTAGCAGAGCGGTGGGCTTTGCATCCGCAACAAAGTGAGAGAACTCATAGGATTTTGCATGATGGTTTGCAAGGCCTTTAGCAATGAGTTTCCCGGATGCAATTTATGTTATCTCAACATCATTTGGGCTGAAAGAGACTCTCTTAGGCATTCGTATATGTGTCATCTGATAGACACTAAGGAGATTTGCTGCTAGAGACGGTACATATAAAACATTAGAGAAAAACCATTTTCTAGATCTACAGTACCTTGTCCTTTGGAAATGATGGTGGAGTCATCTCCCATGTGGATGGGGATGGATTTGCCGGTATCCAAGGATGAAAAGGAGTGTTTTTCAGCCATCATGTGATTCTAAGCTCCACTGTCAATCAGCAGTTCTTTGGACTTTGAAGTGCTTGCCATGAGGGCATGATCTTTCTCATGCTGTGGTTCCCAATCTTGGTGATCTCTCCTCCGAAATCTCTCCGGAAGATTGATGTGATTCCTCTCAAGGAGAGAGGTTACTTCATCAATATTTTTCTTCATGTAGGCATGTTCAAGGTGAAAACCCTTCTCACAGTAAGAACACCCGACTTTTTCTTTCCCATTGTGCACTTTCCCTTTGTTCTTCCTTGAGCCGGAAGATTCATCTTGCTGCTGATTTTCAACTCTAGGATTGGGAGCATCAAATTTAGTTTTCTGATTTTTCTACTGCTTTCCTTTACCCTTCAAATATTTGGGCCCCGAGACATGGAGGGATTGATTACGGGAAGATCAGATGATCCCCATCTGGACAAGCTTGTCATGTTCATTAGTTAGGGACTCAATGAAGGCATTGAGTGTAAGCATCTTCCATCTGGGGGTTGTGAGCTTCCCCACATGGAATGTAGAAACAAAAACTGAATAATCAGCCCCGATTTTGGAGAGGATGGAAAGGATGAGCTGATCATCCTCCTTCTTCACTTTGCATTGCTTCAAGAGTAAAATAGTATGCTTGAACTTTGTAAATAAATCATTCAGAGTCTCGAAATTGGAAGGTTGGAGAGACATGAGTTCATTTTCGAGTTGGTAAACTCTCAAGTCATCATGCTTTCTGTATAGGGATTCCAATTTGTCCCATACTTCTTTCAGTGTCTTCAGATCTGTAAGATGGAAGAGAAGGTCTTCGGAAATAGAGAGGCACAAGAAACCGAAGGATTCATCCTTCTTGTTCAAGAATCTTGATTTTCCTATGGCGGATCTAGGCTCAAATTTAGTGTCCATGGTGAATCTATGGAGTCCTTTGGAGCGCAACTGAATCTCCATTTTATTTTTCCATGTGTGGAAATTGTATGGAGTCAAGAGAGGTACTGAGGAGGCCATCTGGATATGCTGTAGCGAATGCTTCACCTATAGAAACCTGAAAATAAAAACAGAAAGGGAAAAATAAGGTCGGACAGCTTGCACATTCTAGGATTTCATGACACCCAGCATAGTCAATCAAGAAAGCTTGATCAACAAGTTCTTTACTTGGGATATTTAGTGGTAAGCCTTGGCTTCTAGTGCAGTGCTAGAATTTTGAGCTATTGCTCACTTTTCATGGAGAAATATGTCAAAAAGCTTGTTTTTGAGAGAGAGATCTTCGTCCCGCCGTATGCTCTGATACCATATTAATATTGCACATTGATCTAGGAACAAAGAATCAATCTCATCAAAGAATAATCAACAAATACTCATGAAATGGTGTTAATTGGAACCAGAATTGGTTTCCTCTCTGTGTATTTAATAAACAATGAATGGTTACAATAACAATGTCAAACAATAGCTTGAATCCATGAGGAATTCGAATACCTAAGGAGACAATTCAAATTCAATCAGTGAGTCTAGCTTAACTGACCCTCAACCATTGGTTCACACTTAGTTAACCACTTGACCAAAACCCTAATTGACTCACCAAACCCTAACTGAAGTCAGAGTGCAATAAATGACTGAATCTCAACTGAAGGAGATCAAACGCATGTCATAGCAAGCCAACCATCAAGTGCTAGTGCTCCATGACTTCAATGAACCCCTATGAGGTTAACTGAAGCTGAACTGACCATCAGAAGTTGGTGGAGGCACCTTGTTGACTCCAGATCATTAAATAATAATAAATAATCATTAAATAATATATTTAATGAGAGGAGGCGCCTTAACTGACTGGTTGAACTGATTGTAACCACCAATTAGCAATTAGGTGCATTAATATCACTCAGATCACCCCCAGAGTGCTCTAGTTAGCCTCCTTGACTGTAGGAGAAGGCTAAGTTAACCTCCTTGAGTGTAGGTAGGCGTGGGTGTGACTGGATGATGGCAATTAATGCTCCACTGATGTCAATTAATGTCAATTATATTTAGGATAGTGGTTTAACTAGGCCAATTTGACCAAAAAGAGTGTGTATGATGGTAAATGTCTCCAACAGTCCCAAACCCACTATCCCTTGAAAAATTATAGGCTGCACTCTAGCTGTCTCGGGGACACGTCCCCCCATCCCTGCTATTCCCCATCGAAAAAAGAAATGCAACATAGGGTACCACCAATGTTAACTTCCTCTTGCAATTGTAATCTAGTTTTGAGCATGGTCATGACTGAAACCTTCTGCAGTCAACTTTACAGTGGCCCAATGCTTCAACATTGACCAATATTGCTCCAAAGGGTGTTAAAAATCTGAAATATAACGTTACAATATGCAGGCCTCAAGTGCATCACCCAGAGTAAAAACTAAACCTGCATTGCATCAATGGATATTGGTACTGTGTCCAAATTAGAAGTGCCCAATTTTTTCGCTGACATGGAGCTGACCTATGTCTCTCCCTTGGGCATTTGTAAAAGCCATAGTTTCTTCGTTGCGAGCCAACCTTGTAGGTTTTAGTGTTGTATTTTTTTGGTCGTGGAATTTTGAGCTTGATGGTATGAACCTAGGGAATCCCCACCATCGAGCCTTGGAGCATTTCTTGTGGGCCGTGAACCCCTTAGAAGTTTGTTTTATGATGTAAACACTAAGACATTTTCCATGTTATTTAGTTTTATGATGTAAACACTAAGACATTTTCTATTTTAGTTAGTTTTATGATGTAAACACTAAGACATTTTCTGTGTTATTGTAGCTACCGCTCATACCAAACAACATGATGAAGAGGGGTAAAAATAAAGCTAAGATCGTCGATTATGATTCAGATGCAGAAGTTGTAGAAGTTGATTTCGTACTAAGGGTAGATATCATATATGAGGATACAAAGGCCATCACCAGAGCTGAACCTGAATTCAGATGGGGTCAGCTCTATCACATGATGGTGGAAAAGAGGGTTCCAGAGGTAGGGTTGGAAGACCTAGCCCTCTATGACAATATACTAAGATTTGGAATCACTAAGGTGGCCACTAGACCAAAAATTTTCCCTTGTGCAGAAGTCATCAGATGGATTCTGCCTAGAGTGGATGTGATTGGGATGATGATGAACGATGAGGAGAACAAAGGATTTGCATCCTTTGCACCTACGTTTATATCAGCAACATACAACTTGCTAGAGAAATAAATTAGTGTGACAATGGAGTGGGTTAATAGCTTAAAACTTGATTACATAGCCACAACAAGGATGACAGTGGTTGAGGGAAAGACCTTTAGACACAAATGTTGAATTATTATAACTTCGAAGAATACTCTAAATATATATTTTTAGTGGTCCCCGATGCTCCTATCGGGAGAATCACTTGTGTTTCTTTGTACCCCAATGTTCCTATCGAGAGAATTACTAAAAGTCATGAGGAATTCCCCTCCGTTGTAAGTCGGGTCATTAGTAGCCCAGTTGTGGTTACTCAAGCCTACATAACTGAGTCAAATATTAAGTGAACGAAAGAATATAAATATAAGGAGGCACTCCTCATTTGAGACACACACACTCACTTGTGTAGCGCAAAAGAGAGAGAGAGAGAGAAAGAGCTATAGTTGGAGAAGGAGGAGTAGTATTTTTGGGTTTTACCTTTTATCTTTTGGGGCATCTATATTGAGGAAGATTTTACTGAGTTTTTCCCATTAGGGTTTTCTCAGGATAAATCTTTGTGTTCCTTTTTTTTGTGTGGTTGTGCTTGTCTATCTTTTAGTGATATTTTGGCTTATGGTTATGCTGTTCTGATGCTAAATGTTTTAAGATCTGATATAACCATTAAAAATTCAACATGGTATTAGATATACCCTGAAAGAAGTCATTGTGCAGCTGAAACAGTGGTACAACTACAACTATGGAAGATTAGGGTTTCATACTTGAAAACCCTAAAATACTAAAACTCGTAATTTTCGTAGATTCGCTATATCTAGAGATTGGAGAAGGATCAGGAGCCAAAACTTTCACAGGCCAAAGATGAATTCCTGATGTACACTGTGTAAAATTTTCAGCCTCAAATTTTCTATTTTCTAGGAGATATGATTCCTCCAAGTTAGGGTTCCAACCTCTCTCAGGATTCAGCCCTAAAATGGTTACCTAGGGAGAATTGCTGTATTTCATGCTAGGAAGGTCCAAATGAAATTTATAAAGATGTTCTAGAAAGGGCACAGACTATACTTTCTGTGGCAAAAATTTCAAACCCCGAAGATGAAACAATGACACATGGAAGTCCATACAAGTTCTCTCTTTTAAACAGTACTGAAATAAGTCATCTTGGTAAAACACGCATAACTCCCAACCGGTGAAACCAATTATGCTCAAACCTACAGTGTTGGATAGAGGATAGATGAGGATACCTTAGTACAAAATTGAAAACACAAAGGATTAGTAATTTCGGAGATACCAGAGAAATAATATTAGGCATTATGCAGAAGAAAATGAAGAAAACTAGGGCATTAGATATTTTACAATTCTGATCAGAGTTTTGGGAAAATGAATATGCTGCTCAGCTCACCTTCAGGAGGCAAATATTTCTATCCAATAATATCTAAAAGATTACAAGTTTTGAAAATTAAGGTTTCTCTAAGAAACCCTAGATCATCCAGATCCGGAACTAGGACGAACATCTCAAACTGGTAAGATCTAATCTTTTGCCATTTACATTTGAAGTTCTCATTTCAAAATGACTTAGCACCTCAGCTTGATGAAAAGCTTGGTGAAGCTGAAAAAATTCTGAGCATGGAAGCATAGGATTTTACTGGTTCTTGAAGAAAAATGAATTGGACACCTACATAAGTGGGGAGGTTCCAGTTCCAAAGGGAAATGAGGTTAAAGCCTTACACAAGAAGAAAATCGGCTCATAATAAGAGAAGAGAATATGGGAGCAACTGAAGATCAAGCGCTCATGATTCAAGGAAGATCCCTCAAGTGATGAGGAATATGAAGAACTCAATTCTTGAAGAACCTTTTATCCATCTTAGCATTTGGATAAGAGATGATGATGTCATGAATGAAGAAGATGATGAAGCAGAAGAATCAAGAAGGAGTCTACCCACGAAACAAATAAAAGATAAGTATTCAATTGTCATTTGATGCATTTAATTATATTCAGTTGATGTATTATGCATGATATAATGTTTGCATTAATGACATTACACTACTAATATGCATGTTATGGGAAAGGTCCTGTACAACCACCTACTAGAAAAGGAGGATGCGACTTGTTCCAAAGAAAAAGTGATGAAAATTCAAGATTCACTCCAATAAACATAATATGAAGCTCCTAGGGTTAGAGACATCGTGATGAAAGAAAGAGCTTCAGAAAGCCGTAGATCCACCTCGAAAGATGAATACCACCTTGGGTATGGGAGATAAATCAATATGAAGAAAAGTATGGTGAGACTTCCAAACCAAAGTAAGAGGCCTCAGACACACTCTAGTTGTGTAACACAGTTGGGTGACATCATTGATGCAAACGCTTCCAACTATGGAAGAAGCTATGATCAAAGAGTAACAATTGATCATGAAGAATGATGTCTACGATATGGTTCTGAGACCTGAAGGGAAGTCCGTAGTGTCTTCCATACGGATCTACAAGAACAAGTGTACAAAGAAAGGTTCGTATTTTGCCTAAGAAATAATAGACTATGGCATGACATACTTCTCCAGTAGAGGTATATATCGAGCAAAGCACCACCTGTATAGAATATGCTTTGTACAAGCTTAGAAGGTACCCATAGAAAAGCATGTCTAGGAGCTTGATAGATCACCTAGAGTGATGAATATTTTAACCTTTGCTACAAGGTTGAAGATGGAAACCTACATAAGACAACAAGCTCATAGATGGGTGCATGAGGAACTTTTCGACAAAGTTCAAGAGATATATACATAGTAGCAGAGAATGCTACCTGTCACTCCAATACAAAATGAAGAGGGAAGATGGTGCTCTGCTTCAGGGGGAGTGACTACAGAAGATATCTGAGTTCGACATAGTACGGCATGATGGACAACTTCTTGATGGATCGAGATTTTACAAGGAGTAAAGTAGGTTCCAACCTTCAAGGTTGAATGCAGAAGACTAGGATATGCCGATGATGATGGAAGAATACCATAATGATGTTTGGGATATAATAACCAAACCAGAAGAAAAAATGTGGTATCCTCCAAATGGATCTACAAGATAAAATATGCAGATGATAGAAGTATAGAGAAGTACAAGGCTAGATTTGTGGCTAGAGGTTTCTCTCAGAAAGAGGGAATTGATTACGAAGAAACATTTACACCAGTAGCAAGGTATACTTCGATTAGAGCCATCATGGCACTTGCATCCATGATGAAGTAGGACTTACACTAGATGGATGTGAAAACAACCTTCCTAAATGGTGTGATTGAAGAAGAAGTATACATAGAACATCCACAAGGATTTGAGGTTGAAGACAGACAAACTCACATTTGCAAGTTGAAGAAGGCCCTGTAGGGCCTGAAGCAACCTCCCAGAGCTTGGTACGAAAGGATAGATAGTTTCCTAACGAGCATTGGATTTTCCAAGAGTAAATATGATCCTAAACTTTACTTCAAGGTTATAGAAGATGAATATGTCTTGTAGAATGCAAGAAGAAGCTCATTGAAGAATTTGAGATGAAAGACCTTCGTCTAATGCATTATTTCCTAGGTCTGGAAGTATGGCAGAAATTAGAAGGAATATTTCTCAATCAGGGAAAGTATGCAGTGCAAGTTTTGAAAAGATTTGATATGTTTGAATGAAAAACCATGGCCACACCCATGGATTCCAACCTGAAGTTGTTAGCCAATGACTCATCAAAGTTAGTGGATGTGACTCAATATAGACATATTATTGGGTCGTTGATGTATCTAACCAATACCAGACCATACATTTGTTTTGCTGTGAACACCTTGAGTCAGTATCTAGTTTAGCCTAGATGGGTTCACTTGATAGCGGCAAAGTATGTGATGAGATATCTGAAAGGGACTATAGACTTTGGTCTATACTATGATGGAAACCATGATTATAGATGCAGATTGGGATGGAAGTGTCTCAGACAGGAAAATCACATAAGGTGGATGATTTTGTGTGGGGTCTGCTATGATTTCATGGTTTAACAAGAAATAATCCAGTACTGCTCTTAGCACGGCCAAAGAAAAATACATAGCATCTTGTTCTGCTAGTTGTGTGTACGGGTACACAGGGTACTCCCAAAATACCGAACACCTTGAGCAACCGCTTCACACAAACATATCACATATCAACACACCGATGTTTGTCACATGGTTAAAACCCTCGAGAGGGAAACAGTCCACGTCCCTAGCCAAATAGATACTTGGAGCAATTTATTATGCAAAAGAAAGAAAGTTACATGAGCTTCTCATAATCGATCAACTAGCCAAGGACCCTCCATGCTCTTTAAATAGAGATCATGGACCAATCGGGTGTTAAGCCACGGATCAATGGTAGGTATGATCTAAGAGAAGTTGAACTGTCGGATCACTTTATGTCTAGAGCATATCGTGACTGTCGAATTAGAATATTTACAAATGCATACTAATGCATACTAAAGAAACACACTTTACCTAAAGGATATACTACACAAGTTGATCTTAACTAAATCTTAAGTGTCTAAATATCCTAACATCCCCCCTTAAGAACACCTTGGGATAGGATTGAAGGATTTAAAAAAGTGACACTATTAGGAGAAGGAAGGAGGCATTGGAGCCTATCCCCCCTTAAGGACACATTCCTGAACTCCTAACATAGATCGAAGTTTAGAAAACTTCGCATCTATAAGAAACTTGGTGAAGATGTATGCAACTTGATCATCTGTAGGGAAATGGAGCATTTCAAGAACACGATCATGAACAAGATTTCTGATGAAGTGCATGTGTAGCTCAATGTGTTTGTTGCGTTGATGTAGAACTGGATCTTTGGAAAGCTTGATGGCATTTTGATTGTCGCACCAAAGTGGAGTAGGATGCTGCTGCTCGAATCCAAACTCTGAAAGGATTTGTCGAAGCCATAAAGCTTCTTGACTGACATTAACTGCAGCTCGATATTCTGCTTCTACTAAAGAAAGAGAAAGATCTTGTTGTTTCTTACAAGCCCAAGTGACAAGTCCAAATCCCAGACTGAAAACATAACCTGCAGTAGAATTTCGATCATCAGGATCGCCAACCCAATCTGAATCAGTGAAACCAACCAACAAAGGTTCCCTCCCATGTACTGTAATGAATCCCAAATTGAATTGTACCTCGAATATATCAAAGTATTCTTTTTGCTACTTTCCAGTGACTTTCGTGAGGAGTTTGCATATAACAGAAAACACGACCAATGATAAAGGAAAGGTCAAGATAGGAATGAGTCAAGTATAAAAGACTACCAGCAAGCTGATGATACAAGGTGGCATATAATTTAGGGGAAGTACAAGTGGCATAAAGTTTGACTCCAGACTGGAAGGGAGAAGGGGCCGGTTTACAATATTCCATGTGGAAGCGACGAAGAAGGTCACAAGCATACTTAGACTGAGAAAGAAATATTCCTTCTTTTGTTTGCAAGACTTGGAGACCAAGAAAATAATGCAAATGTCCTAAGCCTGACATTTCAAAATTTTTCTTAAGACTGGATTTCACATGGGTTATAAGTTTAGGGTCACTACCAGTAAGGATAAGATCATTAACATAAATAACAAGTATGATGAGATGGTTTCCTACTTTCTTGGTATAGACATTGGGGTCATAATGGCATCTAAAAAAACCAGTGTCAAGGAGAAAGCTATCCATTTTGGCATACCAAGCTCTAGGAGCTTGCTTAAGGCCATATAAGGATTTCTTAAGGAGACAGACAAGGCTAGAGTTATCCTGAATATATCCAGGAGGTTGTTCCATGCAAATTTCCTCTTGTAAATCACCATGTAAAAAAGCAGACTTGACATCCATTTGATGGACTTCCCAGTTATGTAAGGCTGCAAGGGAAAGAACAAGGCAGATGGAATTCATTTTTGTGACAGGAGCAAAGGTTTCATTGTAGTCAATCCCTTCAACTTGGGAAAAACCTTTGGCAACTAACCTTACCTTAAGTCTTTCAACATCTCCATCCGATGCATACTTAGTTCTGTAGACCCATTTACATCTGACAAGTTTTCTTCCCTTTGGAAGAGGAACAAGATCCCAAGTATCGTTTGCCATTAAGGAACGATATTATTCATCCATAGCTGCATCCCAATCTGGATTTCCTGAAGCTTCTGCAAAAGTTTCTGGATCATGATTCTCGAAAACTTGAGCTAAAAGAGAAGAGGCTCTCTAAAATTGAGAATGTGTTTGACGTTGATCTCTAGGATCACCGACAAGATCACCAGCTGCTTCACATGTTGAATGGACCCATCGTGGAAGTATTAGTGCTGGTTCAATTGGAGGAACATGAGCAGGTGGAGGTGGATTTTCATCCTCACTGTCATCATCAAAAAATGGAGTTGGAAACCTGTCAAGGAAGTTGGAAGAAGAAGAAGAAGAAGGCACAATCGTCAAATCAGGCTCGCAGGCCAAAGATGGAACACCCACCAAGTTAGGCTTGCATGCCAAGAGATTTTCATTAAATTTAACATCTCTTCTAATGATTATATCATGAGAATGTGGCTGAAGAAGTCTATAACCTTTTACATATTCAAAATATCCAACAAATATGCACGTTTCACTTTTTGGCTACAATGCTTTCTGTTTTTCATCCGGAATGCGAGCCCATGCTTCACAACCAAACACACGGAAGTGACTTACGTTTGCTTTAATTTTACTCCATGCTTCTTCCGGTGTTATACCTTGTAAAACTTTAGTGGGTGTGCGATTAACTATGTAATTTGCACAATTTATGGCCTCATCCCAATATTGAAGACTTAGTCCCTTAGATTGGATCATACAATTAGCCATTTCTTTTAAAGTGAGGTTCTTTCGTTCAGCTACACCATTTTGTTGTGGTGTATATGGCATTAGAGAGAATTTGAGGTCAAAAATGGGCCTCCTAAGAGATGTACTACAAAAATATAAGATATATTAAAATATTATGAGTTAGGGGTTTTATG
>LPNX010376598.1:172435-216403 GCA_001517045.1 Pseudotsuga menziesii
ACAATGTGCTGTTGTTGGATTACTTGTTCAGTGCAAAAAGTAGTGAACTTGTTGTTAACATATTCCCCTCTATTGTCAGATCTTAACTTAATAATTTGATCACCAGATTATTTTTCAACAAGGGCCTTGTAGGCCAAGAACATGTTAAATAATTCACTCTTAAGTTTTAGGAAGTAAACCCAAGTGCGTCTGGAGTAGTCATCAATGAAAGTTAAGAAATATTTGAAACCAAAAAAAGAAGCAGATGGAAAAGGGTCGTACAAGTCACTATGCACAAGCTCCAAGGGAACCGAGGTGTGCCAAGAGGCACATTTGTCAAAACTGTCCCGATGATGTTTTCCGAGTACACAACTGGAACAAACACCATCCTTGTAAGATACCATCGGAAGACTAGTCACCATATTGTCTTTACATATTTGTTGCAATGAGCAATAATTTAAGTGACCAAATCGCTCATGCCAAAGTTTTCTTAAGTTATCACTATGAGCAACAAAAACTGAAGGAAAAGGTGATGACTCAAAGTTGTTAAATTTGTACAACCTAGTAATATCATCAATAGTTCCAGTAGCAAAGACATTTTGAGGATTTTTAAAATCCTTGATTACAACTTGGTGAGGTGTAAACGTCACAGTTTTACCTTCACCCGAATGAGTAATTTGATACACTGATTAAAAATTGCAGGAAATTTTTGGAACACATAGTACATCACTGAAATGACCATTTTCTATTGGAACTGTTCACTGAAATGACCATTTTCTATTGGAACTATTTCAGATCCTACAACACTTAGAGATCTATCATCACCAACAAATATTTGTTTGGTGTTACATTCATGCATAGTAGAAATGATGGCTTGATCCTTATCCATATGATAAGATGATCCAGAATCAATGAGCCATTCATTTTAAGTAGAAGAAGAAGATGCAGTATAAGAGTAACTAGAAGCACAAAGTGCATGTCCATGAGAGGTAGATTCTGAAGATTAATCTAGGCTGATGTGGTGCTTCTTCATTGCTGCTTCTAAGGTTGCCATCTTCTTGAAACACTTAGATTCATCATGATTATTTTTCCCACAAAAATTGCAATGACGCTCAATCTTCTTTGCTTTTGGCTTGGATCCTTTGTCATTTTTTAAAGAAGGAGTTGACTGAGAGGGTTTCGTTCCCTTGTTGTTTGGCTTATTATTGCGAAAATTTGGTTTCTTGGGAGGCTTGGACTTTTCTTTCTATTGGGACAATAAGGCTTTCCCAGATGTATCTGCATTGTTAATTATTCCAAGATGAATGAGATTATATTGCTCTCTAATTAAGGAATCACAAAAGGATTCAAGACTAGGCTCTTGATAGGTAGCTACAGTCAAGGATTCTTTCATGGAGTAGAATGTAGATACAAAAATAGAATATGCAGGTCCAAGTTTGAAAATAATATGATAAATACATTGTTTGTCTTCTTTTTTAATCTTGCATTCTACACACAAGAGTATAAGAGTGTTATACTTAGATAAATAGTCTTGAATGCATGAAAAATCATTTGGATTCAAAGAAATCAACTCATTCTCAAGTTGATGACCTCAAATTTCATTGTGTTTACCAAACACAGATTCCAACTTTTCCCAAGCTTGATCAGGTTCATCAATTCCAGATATGTGGAATCGCAAAACAGTAGAGATTGACATCCCAATCAATCCACGAGCTTCATCACATCTATTTTCCCATTTAATTTTCTTATCATCATCAGTGGGTTCTGTTTCTTTCCCTGATGTAATTTTGAAAAGTCCCCTACTTCGTAGAACATCCTCCATACAAGATTTCCATGAGAAATAGTTAGAACTTGTAAGTATAATATCACAATGGGCGGCCATACTATAAAATAATGACTGAAAGAATAGAAACTAACTATCTGGATGCAAAGAACTCAGAAAAATATGCAGTTTTAAAAAAAACAGCACTAAAAATTGATTCTAGATGATGAAGTTATGCTTGATCAAAGAAAATGTTGAAGATGTACCCAATAGTGACGTGGCAAATATAAACTTGACCAACTAAATAAAGAACCCCCCTCTCCCCAAGATCAAACTTTAACAATCAGTTTACAATAAAGTTGTTTTTAAGTGAATCACTTTTGTAGAATAAGTGATGTTCACTTTTACAATAATGTTACTTTAAATAGTGCGGCTATAAATTAAAAGACTTAAGTGACTCACTTTTTATTTTATTTTATTCAAGTGAGATGCACTTTTACAATAAAGTAACTTGAAAATAGAAATTGCATGTACTAAAAAGTAGCTTAATAAGACTTGAACTCAAGACCTATTAAGAAATAAAACAGCTTTGGACCAAGTGAGCTAAGTTTAAAAGATATGTAAAAGAATGGAAAGAGGAAGGGGTTTTTTTAACTTTTCTCTCTCGTTTTCCGTGCTTGCCTTTTTTTCTTGCAAATCACAAAAAAAATTAAAAACAAAAAAAAAAAACTTTTTCCACACAATGGGGTTAGATCTTGGTTAGCTTACCCGAAAAGTATACGTTTTCAAGTTTTCACATTGTTTCTTATTTGTCGTGATCGGACAAGGTGCACGGTAAAGAGCATACGTAGCCGAGAAGACAAGAAAAAAACTTTCCCTTTCTATTTCTGATTCACCGCGATCGCACAAGGTGCACGAAAAAGAGCATACACATCCAGAGAAGGCAACAGTCTGAGACTAAAATAATAAAGATCTAATAATAGCACTGATAAAATACAAGATATTTAAAAAAAAATTTAAACAAATCCGTCACTGTAACATTATACCTTCAGATTTGCTGAAATGAGTGTTTCTGGATCAAACAGAAATGATTTTCGATGAAACAAAAAATATTTCCCAACAGAAACGGCTCTCCGGATGCAATGGAATAGCTCCCATAGCCCACAAATGCACAAAAACTTCAGAACCAGAAACCCTTTTAAAGTTTCGGCAACAACAGTTCTAGATCTTGATCAAAACTGAAAGCGGCTCTTCATAAACGCTCTGATACCATGTACGGGTACACAGGGTACTCCCAAAAGAATGAACACCTTAAGCAACCGCTTCACACAAATAGATCACAGATCAACACACCAATGTTTGTCACGTAGTTAAAACCCTCGAGAGGGAAACAGTCCATGGCCCCAGCCAAATAGCTACTTGGAGCAATTTATTATGAAAAAGAAAGAAAGTTACATGAGTTTCTCATAATCGATCAACTAGCCAAGGACCCTCCATGCTCTTTAAATAGAGATCATGGACAAATCGAGTGTTAAGACACGGATCAATGGTAGGTATGATCTAAGAGAAGTTGAACCGTCGGATCACTTTATGTCTAGAACATATCGTGACCATCGGATTAGAATATTTACAAATGCATACNTTTACATAACAGATATATTACACAAGTTGATCTTGACTAACTCCTAAGTGTCTAAATATCCTAACATTGTGAAGCCATATGGCTTTGGAAGCTGATGTCAGGTCACTTTGACCCGGAGATGGATACTACAGTGATTCTATGTGATAACCAAAGTTGTATAAAGATGACAGAGGACCCTATGTTCCATCGAAGCACATATAAATCTCGTATTTTTACATATGAGATAAGATACAGATGATGATGTTTCAGTATTCCCATACTGAAGATATAGATGATGTTTCAATATTTACATACTGTAGATGCAGATGATGGTGATTCAGTATTTCTATACTGGAGATAGATATGATGATGCTTTCAGTATTTCTATACTGAAGATACAGATGATGGTGCTTTCAGTATTTCTATACTGAAGATATAGATGATGATGCTTTAAGTTTTCGCATACTGGAGATACATATGATGAAATTTCAGTGTTCACATACTGGAAATAGAGATGATGATAGTTAAGTATTCACATACTAAAGATGTAGATGATGATGTTACAAGATGATGATTCAACACAGATGTGTTGACGAAGCCTCTATCTCAGGTAAATTTCCAACACTTTCGAGACAAGCTTGGTGTTGTTCAGAAAGACCTTCCTTGAAAGGGGGAGCAGTGATGTTGTGGTGGGATTGTATCATCCTTGAACTTCGGTTTAGAATAGATCCGGTGACTTCGGTCCTCGAGAATGTGGTGGGATTGCATCATCCCTGGACACTTGTCCTAAAGTGATCTAGTGACTTTGGTCCTTGAGAATGAAGAGGTATTGTATCATCCAGGGAAATTTTTCCAAAAAATGATCTGGTGACTTCGGTCCTTGAGAATGTGGTGGGATTGCATCATCCCTAAAATTCAATTCAGAAAGGTATCCGGAGGCTTCGGTCCCTGAGAATGTGGTAGGATTTCATCATCCTTGAACTTCAGTTCAGAAAGGTGTCCGGAGGCTTCGATCCCCGAGAATGTGGTAGGATTGCATCATCCTTGAACTTCAGTTCAGAAAGGTATTTGGAGGCTTCGGTCCCGAAGAATGTTGTAGGATTGCATCATCCTTGAACTTCGGTTCAGAAAGGTATCCATAGGCTTTGGTCCCTGAGAATGTGGTAGGATTGCATCATCCTTGAACTTCATTTCAGAAAGGTATCTAGAGGCTTTGGTCCCCGAGAATGTTGTAGGATTGTATCATCCCTAGACTTAAGTCCAAAAGTGATCCAAAGAATTTTGTCTTCGTACTGTGGATTGCAGGTTGTTGCTGCTGATGATGATGTTACTAATCGAAAGATCAGAGTGTGATGATGATGATGTTACTGATCGAAATATCAGAGTGTGATGATGATGATGTTATTGATCGAAAGATCAGAGTGTGATGATGATGATGATACTGATAGAAAGATCAGAACATGATGATGCTGACGATGCTGATCGAAAGATCAGAATGTGATGATGATGATGTTGCTGATCAAAAGTTCAGAATATGATGATGATGAAGATGCTGATCGAAAGTTCAGAGTATGATGATGATGATATTGTTGATCGAAAGATCAAATTATTGCTAATGATGATGATGATGTTACTGATTGAAAAGTAAAAGTATGATGATGATGTTGTTGATAAAAAGATCAAATTATTGCTGATGATGATAATGATGGTGTTTGATCGAAAGATCAAAGCCGATGATGATGATGTTGTTTGATCGAAAGATCAAAGTATTGATGATGATGTTGTTGATGATGATGATGTTGCTGATCAAGAGATCAAAGTGTTGATGATGACGTTGCTAATGATGATGATGTTGTTGATCGAGAGATCAAAGTATTGTTGATGATGTTTCTCAAAGTATTGTTGACGATGATGATTGCTGATTGAAAAGATTAAAATGTTGATGATGATGTTGTTGTTCGAGCGGTCAAAGTGTTGTTACTGATAAATACTGAAGATGAAGACTATATGTCAAAGATGATGAAAAGATTCCAATGATTTATAGATTTATCACCCCAATGATGATGTTGATGATGCCCTCTCTCTCCTACTGTTGTTGTTGTTGTTGATTTTGTTGTAGAATACCATTCTCATTAAGGGGGAGTGTTGAATTATTGTAACTTCGAAGAATATTCTAAATATTTATTTTTAGTGGTCCTCGATGCTCCTATCAGGAGAATCACTTGTATTTCTTTGTACCTTGATGTACCTATCGGGAGAATTACTAAAATTCATGAGGAAGTGCCCTCCGTTGTAAGTCGGGTCATTAGTACCCCAGTTGTGGTCACTCGAGCCTACATAACTGAGTCAAAAATTAAGTGAACAAAATAATATAAATAGAATGAGGCACTCCTCATTTGAGACACAGACACTCACTTGTGTAGCGCATAAGAGAGAGAGAGAAAGAGCTGTAGCTAGAGAAGGAGGAGTAGTCTTTTTGGGTTTTACCTTTTATCTTTTGGGGCATATATATTGAGGAAGCTTTTGCTGGGTTTTTCCCATTAGGGTTTTCCCAGGATAAATCTTTGTTTTCCTTTTTTTTGCGTGGTTGTGCTTGTCTATCTTTTAGTGATCTTTTGGCTTATGGTTATGCTATTATGATACTAAATTTTTTAATATCTGATATAACCATTAAAAATTCAACAACAAACAGTTTGGGGAGTATGAGACTGCTCATATATGGATCCCATTTAGAGTGATAGCGCTGATGTTAAGCAATATTTACGACAGAGCTGATGGGAGGTTTTACAATTTTGGATGGATCCCATTGCTATACTATGTAGCTATGAAATGAATGATTTTTAATTGGGAAGACATAATATCCATGAACTTAGCTAAGTGCATCAAAGCAGCCCAGGAAGGATTGCAACAAAGCAAATCAGAGTTCTATATGTCTTCCTTCTTAGTGGACTGCATCCTCTACCGCTAGTGGTTCGAAAAAATAAACTGCATTTGGAAAGGGGGGAAAGCCCCTATATACTCAGCTTACTAGATACTGGGGGCTCATAAGTATCATAATCACTACCATATGATATGTGAAGAATTCCTGAGGCCTCTATATCAGCTGGTTTTCTTAGAGGAATGTCCATGCTTATCTGAGGGAGATCTAGAGTCCATCAAGGAATATGGGGATTAATTCTTATCAGAAGAAGGTACATATCTAAGGATGTATGGGGGAACCAAAGCTCCTTCATTGCTACCCAGATACGCGATTGATTACATAGTGCACAAGGAATTTGTTAGACATCTTTTTCTGGATGGTTTCATAAGTCATTTATTTGAGTTAAAGAAGGATTTGTTCCCACCAGTGTCATTCTATGTGGGAAGCTATAAATTTTCCAAGATCAAGAGTGCTCCGGACATCATCAAGGAACTAGAGATATTCCACTTCGGAGAAAAGAGCTTCCACTGAAATGAATCCTAGGGTAAGGTGGCAGCCTATAAGGAAGCTCTGAAGGCGAACTATGAATGTACAGACTATGTGGATAAAGATGAACATGTATACAGGAATGTTTATACCATGACTGCTTTGAGCAAGTGGTTGAAAGAGAAGACCTATGGAGTTAAGGGGAGCAACAACAACAACCAAAAACCAAAAGAACAAGATGAAGATGTTGCAAAGAAGGATAAAGAAGAGACTTCTCATAGATTGGAAGCAGGAGCAAAGAAGCTGTTGGCAGAAGAGGCACATAGAGATAAAGAAGAAGAAGAAGCCTCCAGAAAAGATAAGGAAGAAGCAGAAACAAGAAAGAAAGAGGAGGCTATCTAGATAAGATTACATCCTTAGAAGAGTCAATAGCTCAATAAGCCTTAAACCCAGGGGTGGTCATGGAAGAACAGAGGAAGGAATATCAGGAAGATCTAGGTAATGAGAACCCAGGACAAAGCCCTATTAGGGACAACCTCAAAAGCCTCCCTTCTGCATCAAGCAGTATACTCACTGGAGGTCATCTCCCTGTGGTTGAAATGGGCTTGGTGCCATTTACCCTGTCCAAGCAGTATGACGTTGCATGCTTGGAAGATATACGCTTTGATCCTAAAACAAAGTCCATTGTATGGAAAACAGAGAAGACTTTAAAAATGGGAACCGGGCCGCCGATCACCATAGTAAAGAAGAAGACAGTAGTAAGAAATGTGGAAGAAGACCCAAAAGGATTGGATTCCATGGGCATTGCAACTGCATATGCAAATGCTCATAATGTTGACAAGCTCACAAATACCCTTGAACAGTGTAAAGGTAAATTGGTAGAAATGAAAGAAGTCTTTAGGAAGGAGGAAAGAGTGGGCAGGGAATAAAAGAGAAAATACGAAGCCACTCTTTCAAACTATGAAAAGCTTCAACATGAATATCAAATTCTAGTAGAGGAGAAGGATGAGTTGAATCTAGCAAAGATGAACCTTGATAGGGAGAAACAATAATTAACGAGCAAGAAGGCAGAGATAGAGGCGCATAAAGCTACAACAGACTAGCAAGCAGAACAAGATGAGGTCCGAATTGCGGGACTGGAAGCCCGAAATAGTTCTTTGGAAGTGTTATTGAAGGCCTTAAATGATCAAAAGACAGAACTAGAACCATTGACAAAGCATGCTCTCTCACTCAGGGGGAAAATATATCAAATGCAAGTTCATATTGCAGAAGAGGTTTTCAAAGTCAGACAAGTTGAAGCTCGACTACATGAAATCTTAGTCATAGCTACAGAGTTCAATGACAAAACCCAAGAGGTTGTAGAGGTCATTCAAGGATGATTGACATGGTTGGAAACAACCAAAGAGATTCCAGAAAACACACCAGTCAAGGACCCAACGAGGTTGCAGCTCGAATATGAACTGATGGGTTTTAGCAATAGAGCTATTGATAAATTGATAGAGGTAGTCAAGAAAACAATAGACAAATGCTCAGAAATTTATAAGAAAGTTCTTACCACTCATAACAGATGCCAGAACTGATCCAAAAGAAGGCTATATGTGCTTCCGGCACATGAAGAACACTTGGATCAATTGACGGCTAGAATGCAGGAGGATGAACTCGGCATACAGTTGGTGAAAATCTTAGATGAAAAGGGGATAAAAAATATGATTTCTCGAGTTGTAGTAAGTAACTTCCTTTTATAAGATCAGCTTGGAGTGGTTCTAGAAAGGATGTTTGATATAAAGGCTCAGGCTTCTAAACATGAAGTCACGGTCAAATTTTTGGAGCCAACTGAGTTTGAGATTATTGTTTCGGATGCTATGGCATGGAAACAATTTATGGCTGAGTTGATTGGGCCCGTTTGAGTGATTTTTTGTCCTATAGACACTTGGTAAATTATGATTGTAATATTTTTTATTTATCTCTTAATTAGTGCATACACTAGAAGACAAATCTTTTGTAACCGAATGTGAGGAAGCCCAAGGGGCAGGAACACCAATAGTCATTTTGTAAATGTATGTTGTGAATGATTTCCTGTTATTATTATGAAGCTTATGCAGTGAGTGATGTAATGAATTCTTTAACAAACAATGAGCTATCTCTATGTTTATCTTTCTACAGAACTAATTGTGAGGAGCAGCAAAGACATGTATCAAATATATCTGTTTTTTTATTAAAATTTAATGTGTGGGAATTTTATGTTTCATCTCTTTCAAAAAATGTCAGTCTTTTTCTGAGAGAAAATAGAGAAAGTGTTGCAATCAGTGGAAAGCTAAATCCCATTAAAAAAATTTGGTCAAAATTCCATATGTTCACAATTAAAGAATTAGCATTGGAATCAATTAAGCTGGTGAAACTTAATGGTAAAATTAAAATTTAGAACACATTATTTGAATAGAACTAATTGTGAGGAGTAGCAAAGACATCTAGAAAAGATATATGGAATGTCTTTTAGAGCCTTAATTCCAATCCTCATGACATAAAATACAGTGAAAGGGATTTCCTACCTTCTTGCAAAACTTAGCAACAAACCATCTTTATGCTCCAATTTCATTATCATTATTTGGATTATAGCAATGGAGAGTTTGAATATTTCATAGTGGATGATCATTTATACAACAAAATAATATCACAATCAGGGATAATGCAAAAAATGTGTGGTACTCTGTATCTTCAATATACATCCTTGATATAAGGAAAAGCAATATATATTTTATCAAAACCATGCAGGATTGTTAACAGGATTATAAGCATCCAATAGAGACACCCTATATCAAAAAATGTCATCATTATATACATACAAGGTTAGCTTGTATACATCACTTTTGGTCATCATACACGCTATTGGGTTGGCCTTCCCTATTGGAACTACAAACTAGTTTATATACCAATGAAAGTCACCCTTTTTCTCCTTTCCAAGAAAACATCCTCATATTGCAACAAAATTCCAAGAACAACAATTTGGATAAAACCAGTCAACCTCGCCCTGGATTAGAAAGCTACTTGTCAAAAGAAAACAAAAAACAATATTTGTAAATGTGAAAAATTAAAAATATACAAAACAACGTACTTAAATTTGAAAAAATAAACATGAAGTACAAACAAAATAACACTTCACACCTATTTCTCTTCATAGTGCATGCGCGTGGCCTCTTTGTTTTGGTGATAGATTGTGAATGGAATGAAGGGTGATGGTATTTCAATTTCTTATCCCTTGTTTTATTTTGGGTGAGAAAGGTCCGTTTGCGCCCCTTGTGTTGTGTATTTGCATTTTGGACCTTTCCATGATTTACAACATTATTGTCCTCTCCATCTCTGTCACCTTCTTCATTTAGCACATTTTGGCCATTTTCTTTTGGATTCTTTTAGACATTGGCGGGCCTAAACAAACACTATTGGGTGTCCTCTCAAATATTGGTGATTCTAAAGGAACACTAATGGGTGTCCTGTCAAATATTGGCCTTCCTAAAGGAACACTATCGGGTGTCCTATCAAATATTATTGGGCCTAAAGGAACACTATCCGGTGTCCTATCAAATATAGACATAGAAAATTTATCAAATGAACATTGAATAACATCCACATCTTCACCAACATCAGGGGTTTGACTCATTCCTTCCCCTTTTTCAATGCATTCATTCAGATTTGATGAAGATGGGTAACCAACATATACAATATTTCTCTGCCATTATAAGGAAACAATGTCAATACAATGGGGTTTCAATAAAGTATTTCCAATGTGTAACAATACAAGGAGCAGCTTATAAAACTTACACCGAGTGTCTCTTCAACGAACATGATATTGTCCTCAGGACTTTGTGAAGAGTTAAATACATTTCTTTGTTGCAACAAAAGAATGTTTGAAAAATTTATTTTTTTTTAAAAACCTTGCAACATTGCTATTATATTCAAAAAAAAAAAAAAAGTTTGAATAGGAATTGGAAAAAATTACCGGTGGTGACTTGTTGAAGATTATGTGTAACATACTCCAATCTTTGTTTTGTATAATTTTCTTATGGACAACATTTTTAGCGCATTTTTTTTCCTTTGAGTGTACATCATATTCAGATACAATTATTATCATGTTCTCCAATGCATCTGCACTCAACTCTTGCACACATTTCACCCCCTATGAAAATAAAAACAAAACAAAAATCATGAGTAAAGCATAATATTGTGAATACATCTAGAAATAAAAAAACAATGAAAAACAACTTACTGCTTTTTTGATCTCTTTTCAGATGGTAGCAGTTTCAACAACCTTCCTATTCTTCTTGAACCGATATTCAATGTCATAGTTTTTTTCTCTTACGATATTTTTCCAATTTTGTTGCATATCTCAGCTTGTAATTATGTCCTCGCGGTGCACCAACATGCAATTTTATGGGTTCCCAAGAATGTACTTCCTCTCTATGTTTGTTGAATGTGCAATACTTTCTGCGTCGCAGACCAGTGCATTCACTAGCCAAGCAACAGAAGATGTTGTGACCATTACTGTCCTTGATTACTTTATAAGTTGTATCCTCTTGAAATGGTTACCCAATAATGCATTTAGCACATGTAATGCACCACATCACTAAGATTCAATGCTTCAGATGTTAAGAGAGAATACAAACCTGTAATGTGGCCATCTTATTAAAAACTGTGCTTATATTTAATGCCTCCAACAAAACAAAACCCTGCACAAAAAGAATGGTATCTTTTAAACATTAGCATTAGCACTAGTCTTCATAATTCAAATTTTATAGCAATAAAATGATATTTCATCAATAACAAATTACCATACAAAATAATGATAGAATAAAGAGAAAACACCTTATAAACACACCTTAAGGACATTTTGAAGAGTGTTGGCTTGGAAAGATCTGAATTTGCGGAGAGTGATGGTCCCCTTCAGTCAGGTCATTGGGGATATAAGCACTTAGTATTAACAAAGTTATTTAACTAGAAGATATTTAGATATTTAGATATCCAACGGGGCAGAGTTCTAGCTGGGGCACAGTTGCAGCTGGGGCATAGTTCCAACCGGGGCAGGGTTCCTATGAGGGAAGAGTTCCTTCTAATAAAACATGCATTATTGAACGTACTTCCTATATAGTTATTTATATAGAAAATATTTAGAGATTGGATTGTCAAGGAGGTAGAGTTTCATCTAGGGACAAGGTTCCAGTCGGGGCTGAGTTCCAGCAAGGTAGAGTTCTAGTCAGGGCAGAGTTCTAGCCGGGGCATAGTTCCATTCAGGGTGGATTTCCAACCGAGGAACAGTTCCAACCAAGGCATAGTTCCAATCGGGGCAGGGTTCCTGTGAGGGAAGAGTTGCTTCCGATAAAGTTCATGCATTGTCCATGCAATTGGACTAAATCAACATGTGTCCTTTGAATGGTTATTGGTTGAGAGCTACAACTCGTCATAAAATGCAATTCAAGACTCGAATCAATAAAATATTGATTGATTTGGGTTTTTTGCATAGGTATTCAACTAAGACACCCCTCACCCATCTAGTTCCATGTCCCCAAGCTTGCTTTACTTAGCGATTTGAGAAGTTGTGGTTTCATTCAATGAAACCAAATGTAAATTTTGCATCGAGGAGTGAAATTCATGAAACTCTTCCATGAGAGCTCATGGATGGCTTCATCGCATCCACCTAGCCTATACACACTTGCTAGAAGCTGTAGAACTCAATTATGTTGCTCAGTTTTGGTTCTACACATATGGACCAAATTAACATGTGTCCTTGAATGAATCTTGGATGTAATTGAAAACTGTCCATAAAATGCAATTAAGGACTCGGATATACAAACTGTCCATTTCGTTGGGTCTAGAACACAAGGCTTCAAAGAAGACACCCCTCTCCCATCTAATGCCATGGACTGCAGCTTGATTTACCTAGCGATTTGAGAAGCTAGGGTTTTGTTCAATGGGTGTGTACTGGAACCTTCAGAATGTTCACATATTCCAAAATTACATCATTCATGGGTTCATTTGAATCCTCTTCCTCTTCATTTGCTTCATGAATGATGACTGATGACTTGGGTTTGTCATTCACAACTCTTCGAGATTGTAATTGAATCTCATGTACATGTACAGTCGAAATAAGGTACGATGGAAAAGTTTGCAACTCAATGTTGTTAAGAGCTTGAGTTGTTTTATTATTAGGGTTAGGTATCGGTTGTGTAGGTAATAATGTCAGTCAAGGAGGATTTGTGTTTTGGAAGTGATGAGGTTGTTGTGTGATGAAAGGAATTGGAGGTACAAATCCACGCAAAATTTTCTATAAATTTGTTTGATGCTGAGGATAAGGATGATTAGGTGTAGGGACAGGATGTGATTGAGGGTATGGTTGTCCTCTCCACCCTTGTAACCAATATTGCTACTGCGAAAATTGAGGAGGAGGGTACTGAGGTGGCCAATTCTGCAAACTTGAATTGTTCCATTGTTGAGGTGGTTGATATGGAGGATAATAGAGTGGAGGTTGTGGTGGAAAGTTATGATATGTTGGTTGGTCTCTAGGTTGCCAAGGAGGCCTTCTATATGTTTCATATACATCCCCACTCTTATAGATGGCTTGAAACCCAAGAAAGGATGGGTAGTTATCCATTGGATGCTCTTTTGTACAGATGTGACATACGAAGATGTTGTTTAATGGACATTCCCTTTGGGGATGTTTGGTCCTACATCTTGGACAAAAAATGCTCATTGCTGCTCGTTCTTCATCTTGCCTTTTCTTGGCTTGTAAAGCATCTAGTTGAGAATCCATTCATCCTAATATATTAGTCTTGAAATTATCCAATAGGTTTCCTAACTCTACTCTTGTAACTCCACCCGAAATAGGAATTTTTCCTCTTACATTTGTACTGTAAGGCTCTCAAAAGTTTTTCCCAACTTTTCCCCCTACTTCTAGAATAATTTTTACACATCTCACTGATTTGTGCAAAGGTTTTATGAGAAATATCGCTATCTGCCATGAGATTAAGAATTTCTAACAAGTCCTCGAAGATCCCTTTAAAGAAAAGTGTACAACTGCATCTTCTCGGAGGTCACTATATTTTGATTTATGTAATGTATAAATGAACCTTTCAAGATAATCCTCCAGGATTTAGTCTTCAAGTAGTTTTATCTTGAATATATCACATCGAGAGTCCTTAGGTTTGCAGTATTCTTGATATTTTCGCAAGAATGAGGTTCTCATATCATCCCAAGTCCTAATAGTGGATTCCCCTAATCCCATGAACCATCTCAAGGCAAAATATTTTAGTGTAGCGGGAAAGAGTTTTAGTTCGTGAGCATCTTGTAGATAATTATAGCTCCTACAAAGGATATTGAACTCGAGCAGGAAAGGGTCTGAGTCCTCATTACTCTTTCCATAGAAAGTAGGGAAGGAGGAAGGAGGGATGTTTTTCATAGTCACATCCTGCATAGTGTCAAAAATAGGAACCCAAAGGTAGCCTTAGTTCGATTTTCCCCTTCTCCTTCATAATTTATAACTTCATCATGATCTTCGTTCTCTCCTCGTCTCTCCATATAGGCTAGGTTTTTAATGTAAATATACCTAGGAGGCTCCTTTCGTGGTGATAATGGGGTGTCCCAACGTTCTTTTTCGGGAGAGATCTTCCTCTGATCAACCATGTTTTTATTGAATCCTAGCGGGATAGTAGGTTCTACTGTGGATGTTTCAATTTGTGAGATAACTGGATCTATGGAGTTTCCAAAGAGAGCTTTTACCTGGGCAGGATCAACAAAGTCAACGAAATTCGGATCTCCTACTAGTGAAAAAGTTGTATTATTTGGATTCAAGACTAATGGAGGGTTAGAGGTTCCTAGTGGATGATCCTCTTGAACTTTCTCAGGAATGAGGTCCTTAGGACCTCCTTCCAAGGTTCCTTCACTTTCTATGGCTTCCCCAGTAATATCTCCTGAGAGAGTTTGCTTAGATTTCAGGGTAGAACTACTTCCTACAGGAATCTTTTGATACCTTTCTACTGAGTTAGTGGTTGGGGTATTATGTCCCCTGTAAACGTTAGTAGGAATTTCAATAAGTTTTCCCATATTAACAAATCTACCATGAGGATCTCTAAGTCTGCTCATGAAAAAAATTTAAACTAAAGAAAACTTATGCTACTACTGTTGCTGGATTTGGGGGTGCTTGTTATAATAGATGCACAAGTTCTTACCTCTCGTCTTGCTACTCCCCCGCCACCAGCCTATTACTAAGCTTCATAAAGATTTTATCTATTCAAACTTACAGAACAAATCCACGAAAACAATTAACTTTTTCGAATAGGAAACTAGGCTGCAAGGAAGACCTAACTTATAAGCAAGTAGAAAACTTAATAAAAGAAACAAGTAGAAAACTTAATAGGAATATCTTTGAATTTTCTCCTACAAGTCTCTTTCAGTAATCATACGATGTAAAAGGAACAACTTACAAAGTACTAATAAGAATAACACATCTAATACTAAGTTTTACATGCAAACAGATAAATCAATCCAAAGGCATGAGCACAAAACAATAAAATAGAAAAAATGAATAAAAAATAAGCTTAAGAAACAAAACACAACATAACTTAGAACATGCTCAAGGTGAAAAGAGGTAGGGAAAATGATAAAACTTTAATAAATAATCTAGAACAACATAATTTTAACTTTAATGTTAAATAGAACTATCATCTAACTATTACAATCAAAGCATACTTCAAATACTAAAGAAACAAAACTTAAAACAATTTCAAAACACATTAAAAACACTAAAAACAAAACGAGCGGGATGAATGATAGACTAAACTGTAGGTCTGAAAGGGGTGTCTGAATGACGATTTAAACAGGCTGTTCGGATGACAGTTTGCATAGCGAAAATAACAAAAAATAACCCAAATGATCTAATCTTCAGCTGAATTTGTGCATATGTAAATCTAATGCAGAAAAGCAGTAAATAAACCTACTTATTGATCAAATTTGACAGTGAAATAAACTTAAACAAATTCATGAATCATAAAGCAATCATTAAAAAATAAACTGAAATTTAAATAAACTTATACAGAAAGGAAATAAATAGAATTGATTTTATTTTAACTTGATAAAAAGCAGTTTATTCTATCTACTTGCAGATAAACTGAATAGTAAAGCTGGAAATTAAATGACTAGAAGCAAATTGAAAACAAACTATGCGCGTAACTAGCTATTTAATCTCCAGAAATAAAATGCATTATAGGAAATAAATGAAATAAGCACTTACAACTATCTAATGAAAAAAAAATAGACTAGCTACAATAGAAAGAAGATAACGAAATTACACAAAATAATGAACCTATGGTTGAGGAGGGGCCCTCTCAGCAATCAGGGGTGGTTCCTGGCTAACAATTACACAAACACAATCATAAACAACAGAACATACAACTTCTATTAAAATATGGAACAAAAGTACAGAGTTCTTCTCTTCAAAAGCGACTGTCTAACTAATGAAATGATCAACTCTTTAGCTTTGCACATGGAGGTGTTTATATACAATGTTTACAGGGATGAGCAAGTTGACCCTTTAGTGGTCATCTGCTCTCTAAATTTAGTCAACCATTATGGCATCTAACTAATCAAACTCCAATGCACAACACCATTCCTTCTCCTTCACACGCCGGCTCTCTTCATTGTGTGATGTAGCGCACAGGCTCCTTCGTTAGCATGAATGGTGGAGTGGTATCAGCCAAAATAAAGCACGATGGTGAGTCTTCTAGAACAGGAATCGTTTCATAATCCAAATGCATGGACTATTGGTGTGGTGTCGATCAAAGGCAGCGTGATGGATATTCTTCTAGAACGGGAGCTTCTCCATCACCCGAATGCATGGACAACAGGTAGTTTGTAGACTGTTTCAACTTCTTAATGCCTGAAATCGGTTTTCAACAGCGTGCGGTTGGTTTGTGAATTGAATGATGAGCTGGACCGTGAGATGGATATGCTGTGTGCATATCTAGGATGAATACAATGTTTGTTTACTGGTGTGCGAAGGACTAAGGTATGAAATAACATCATTTTTAATATCTGAAAACTTGCCAACAAGTATTGCGCAACGAGCTAGATGATGAGTTGAACATGCTGTGCGCATAGCTAGCTGAATGCGTGTTTGTTGTTAATTCATCCCAAAAAGACTATATAACCTGCAAACAAATATACATATAAATTAATATATCAAATGCTCTTCAAACAATGTCAATTTTAATTAATAAAATCGTTAAATGATAATAATAAAAGGATTTTACATAAACCTTAAATACATTCATACCTGGGGCTGAATAGTGACCCACGTGACATCAAATATGCAAAAATATAACAAAACATATGTTTAAATGAGTAATTTAACTGTAAAAAATGATAACAAATCTGGGATCAACATTCCCCCAAACCAGAGAAATGCCAGGTTCCACTGAGCAAAAAGAAAAATAAATTAGGAAAAAGGAAGATGAAGGAAGTGATTTAAACTTCAATCTTTTGGCCTGTTTAAGAGGTCATGCTATCATAGCGAACCTTGAAACGTATGCAATTAATGAACATATGCATAAATGAATGAATTCATAAGGTTTGTAATTAGTTCAACCATGTCCAAAGTAAAACTTTGGATTTTACTTTGGACAAGTTGAACGTATGACATGAAGGAGTAAATCACATTTTCAATCACCTTGATTAAAAAGAAGATCGGTCATTTGATAGTTTACATGCATGATTGGTTAAGAGGATAGGGTTTCCAATAGTGAAATGATGACTAAAAACTTTTAAGGTCAAAGCGTCTACATGGAGGTGAAAACTATTTTCCAAAAAACAAAATTTGGTTAGCAAATTTTAATCATAAGTGCTGTAATATCACAATGTTTTATTCAGATCGTTGTTTGGTATTCCATTTGGACCTTCATTCAATCCTTCATATAGTCCTTCATATTGATTTTGCTGTAAAAATATGCTTCATGATATAACCAAGTTCCACTGCTTACATTATCCTGAAAACACTTATCATTTGTTAGATATAAATAGATCTATCATAAATAATGAAAAATAAAAACAGTCTAATTTTTCCTAATCCTCCCCCAAACCAAAGATATGGTGTGTCCTCAAGCCATACAAGAGAGAAGAAATAATTGTTCCAGAAAATAAAAATTTCTATCATGTTGTTGTTATTATTATTTTTTAAGAAAAAGAAAAAGTAACTAGTCAATGGAAATGATTTATATATGTATATTCATGAAAAATATAACAGTGCTTAGAAAGACCACTTGAATGATAATAAGATAACCAAAAGAATGCCATAGGAAAATCTAGTCATCCATGCCTCATTTTAAAGATATCTTGTCATCATAAGATATTTAAGTTTACCCCGGAGTGTGTGAGATTTACAGCTATGGGTTCCATTTCTAGGATAATGACATCCCAAGTATTTGTTGAATTAGATGGCCAGGGTCAAGCCCAACTTACAACCATTCTCAAATGACATTATAAACAATTGGCCGTGACATGTTTATTCTGAAATTTTTTCTTTATATTATCATTGTTTTACGAACTATGTGCATAGTGGTGCATTAACTAGATCTCTATTACCCGATATTGCCCCGCTTCCAGTAGGCCTGTTCAATACCCCGATGGGTTTACCTTGGTACCATGAAAGCATAGTCTCGTTGCTAGTAAGCTTGTTCAGTACCCTGATGGGTTGCATTTATCGAGCTTCCATGTTTTAAGTTTTTACTTAGCATTGACCCGCTGCCAGCAGGCCTGTTCAGTACCCCGACGAGTTTGCCTTGTATAATGATATTTAAATATATGGAAGACGATTGGTACTAGAGCGTGTTAAGTCCTTCTAAACACATAATTCAATTTTGTAAATTAAACTTACAAGTAATTTCATAATGGCCTTAACCATAAATCATGTCAAAAGAGAATAACTTAAAGCTGTTCTTTAACCTTACAGTCCTTCTTCTTCATAAAAGGTAAGTAATGTTCCCCACAGAAAAAAATTCCACTTACTCTTGAGTTATCACCAAAATACATGAGAGACAAGTTTTCATAACAAGTATAGGATGAACTAGTAATCCATAGGTGTAAGATGAGATTATGACAAATATAATAACAAAAGTAGGCCTGTCAAGTAACTGTTAAAAAAAACAATTTAGAAATATACATGTCTGAATCAAAATACCAGAAACCATATGAATCATAGAAGAGATGGTTAAGAATGATATACAAAGGATTGTATTTTTTTGAATTTTCACTATAAGCTGCAAATTTCAAAAGTACCCCAAGAAAGGTTAAGATACCCGACGAGTGTTTTAGCGTACTTCCCTTTTCCAAGTAATACTCCATGAGCTGCTTATAGAGATAAAATACTTGTAATTAAACTACAAAACCGCTTGTTAGATGATTCAATTTATTCATGAAAACATATATAACATTATAAAAAGAAAAAGAGTCCATTGTAAACAATTTGTTGGAAATGACTCTTATTTATTCAGAAAAGAAAACACATATTTACATATATACAAGTGATGATAATCCAAAATACTTTTTTAAGGACCAGGAGGAGGAGGGATAGCTTCCCCTTCAACTAATTCCATTTCCTTCTACTGCAAAACATTCTATATGAAATCTTGTTTAGATGTTGGTTGGTGATAAAGTCTAAGTCTGTGTCCATTTACTACAAAGGAAAATTGTGAGCCATCAATTGTTTTAATTTCTACTGACCCATTGTCAAAAGTTGTAACTACTTCATATGGGCCCATCCAACGGGTAGTTAAATTTCCTTTGAAAATTTTAAACTGTGATTCGAATAGTAGTGCCCAATCTCCAGTATTAAATTGCTTTTGCTTAGTAAATTTGTCATGCCATGTCTTTCGTTGATTCTGTATTAGCATGGTTCTTTGGAGTGCATCTTGTCTAATCTCATCTAACTCATTAATCTGTAATATTCGTTGTTTCNTGCTTCCATACGAAAGGTTTTAACTTGAAATTCAATAGGTAGAAGGACTTGTTTGCCATACACTAACTCATAGGGGGTATGTCTGGTAGTGTTTCTCATTGTTATCCTATAGGCCCATAGAGCCTCTGAGAGTTTTTCTTCCCAATCCTTATGATGTAAGTGAATGGTTTTGGTTAAAATGGCTTCTAATACTTTATTGGTTGATTCTACCTGACCATTATCCTGAGGGTGATAAGGTGAAGATTTGCAATGTCGGATTCCATATTTCGTAGTAAGTTCTTTCATTAATTTAGAAGTAAATTGAGTACCTTGGTCTGTGACAATTTCTCTGGGTACACCAAACCGGGTGAATATTTCTTCATATATAAATTATACCACTGATTTATCTATAGCCCTATACAAAGCCTTAGCTTCTACCCATTTGGTGACACAGTCTGTGCAAACCGGGATATACTTCCTTTTACGAGACATGGGAAAAATTGGTCCTACAAAATCAAGAGCCCATTTCTCAAAAGGTTCAACATAACGTGGGGTTGTAGGGGTATCTGATCAAATGACATAGGTCTACCCATTCTTTGGCAACTATTGTATCCTTTGACATATTTGGCAGTATCCTTAAAAATGCTTGGCCAATAATAACCAGAATGTAATACTTTGTATGCCGTCCTCTTATTAGAAATATGTCCTCCACATGGTCCATCATGGCATGCATGGAGGATGTCTGTAATTCCATCCTCCCGAACACATCGTCGAATAATAAGATTTGGACCAGTGCGGAAGAGATCATTATCAACCCAAGAATAATTGGAACTCTGAACTATAATACGGCGCTTCTCATGTGGGGACAAATGGTTTGGTATTTTCCTAGTTTCTAAATAATTGGTAATATCTGCAAACCAAGGGGTTTAAACAGATATAACAAATAGATTTTCATCAGGAAAAGTGTCCTCAATAGGTTTAGTACCGTCTTCATGTTGAATACGGGAAAGGAAACCTGCTACTAGATTTTCTTTACCAGGTCGGTCAATGATGGTGATGTTAAATTCTTGCAATAGAAGAAGCCACCGGGTCACTCTACCATTGGTAATTGGTTTATTAATTAGAAATCTAATGGAAGAGTGGTTGGTATGCACAAAAACCTCGTAACATGTAATGTAATGGCAAAATTTATTAATAGAATAAACTACTGCCAAAAATTCTTTTTCAGTAACAATGTATTTTAGTTCGGCAGGAGTCAAATTATTGCTAATAAAATAAATGGCATAAGGTGCTTATCCCTCTTTTTGGCCACGGACTCCTTTGGCCGTATCAGAGGAATTGGTGGATATACAAAAAGCAAGGGACCAATTGGGACCCTTGAGTACTGGTGCCACCGATAGTTTAGCTTTTGGAATTTCAAAATCATTTTGACAAGATTCTGTCAACTGGAATTTTACATCCTTTGTAAGCAATTTAAACATTGGTGCAACTATTTTAGTGAAATTTTCAATAAAGCGGCGGTAATAGCCTGCATGACCAAGAAAAAATCTTACCTCTTTTTGAGTTTTTGGAGAGGGAAGGCTAACAATTACTTTAATCTTAGTAGGATCTACCTTAATTCGTTGGGAGGAAACATGGTGTCCTAAAACTATACCTTCTATCAGTAACATTTTACATTTTTCATGACTAAGGGATAAATTCATTTCTTGACATCGGATCAGGACCTTCTTGAGGTTGTCAAGAGCTTCTTGAAAGGTATTACCATAGGCCGTAAAATCATCCATGTGTACACTCCACACAGTCATGTATAAGATCAGAAAAAATTCCTAAGACTGCTCACTGAAAAGTGGCAAGTGCATTACATAGGCCAAATGGAAAAAATTGATAAGAATATGTTCCCCAAGGGCATGTAAAAGTGGTCTTATATTGATCTTCAGGTGCTATTAAAATATGGTTGTAACCACTATATCCATCAAGAAAGGAAAAATACTATTTACCTGACAGGGTATCTAACACTTGATCAATAAAAGGTAAAGGAAAGTAGTCTTTAAGTGTGGCTTTGTTTAGCTCCCTAAAATCAACACAAATGCGCCATTTCCCTATGAATTTATTTGGGACTACTACTAAAGGAGACACCCATTTACTATCGGAGATAGGATAGATGAAACCAACAGTGAGGATTTTTTGTAATTCTTCTTTTACTATATCCTTTAGAGCAGGATTCATCCTCCTCTGCGACAACCTTATAGGTGAAATGTTTGGATCCATATAAATATGGTGAATACAAGTGTCAGGGTGTATACCCTTCATATCGGTGTATTCCCATGCAAATGATCCAGCTTGTTTTTTAAGAAGTTTAAGCAGCTGTGCTTGTTGGTTTGCTGCTCGTTCTTCATCTTGCCTTTTCTTGGCTTGTAAAGCATTTAGTTGAGAATCCATTGCTCCTAAGATATCAGTCTTGAAATTGTCCAATAGCTTTGCTAACTCTATTCTTGTAACTCTACCTGAACTAGGAATGTTTCCTCTTACATTTCTACTGTAAGGCCCTCAAAAGTTTTTCCCAACTTTCCCCCTACTTCTAGAATAATTTTTACACATCTCACCGATTTGTGCAAAGGTTTTATGAGAAATATCGCTGGCTTCTATGAGATTAAGACTTTCTAACAAGTCCTCAGAGATACCTTTAAGGAAAAGTGTACGTACTACATCTTCTCGGAGGTCACTATATTTTGATTTATGTAATGTATAAACGAACCTTTTGAGATAATCCTCCAGGATTTCATCTTCAAGTTGTTGTATATTGAATATATCATGTAGAGAGTCCTTAGGTTTGCAGTATTCTTGATATTTTCGCAAGAATGAGGTTCTCATATCATCCCAAGTCTTGATAGTGGATTCGCCTAATCCCATGAACCATATCAAGGAAGAATCTTTTAGTGTAGCAAGAAAGAGTTTTAGTTTGTGAGCATCTTGTAGATAATTATAGCTCCTCCAAAGGATATCGAACTCAAACAGGAATGTGTTCGGGTCCTCATTACTTTTTCCATAGAAAGTAGGTAAGGAGGAAGGAGGTATGTTTTTCATAGTTCCATCCTGCATAGTGTAAAAATAGGAAACTCGAAGGTAGCCTCAGTTCAATTTTCCCCTTCTCCTTCGTCATTTCTAACTTCATCATGATCTTCGTTCTCTCCCCGTCTCTCCATTTAGGTGGGTTCTTTAACATAAATATACCTAGGAGGCTCCTTTCATGGTGATAATGGGGCGTCCCAATGCTCTTTTTTGGGAGATATCTTCCTCTGATCAACCATGTTTTTATTTAATCCTAGAGGGATAGTAGGTTCTACCATGGATGTTTCAATGGAGATAACTGGATCTAATTGGTAGGTTGTGAGATAACTGGATCTATGGAGTTTCCAAAGAGAGATTTTACCTGGGCAGGATCAACAAAGTCAATGAAATTTGGATCTTCTACTAGTGAAAAAGTTGTATTATTTGGATTCAAGACTAGTGGAGGGTTAGAGGTTCCTAGTGGCTGATCCTCTTGAACTTCCTCAGGAATGAGGTCCTTAGGACCTCCTTCCAAGGTTCCTTCTCCTTCTATGGCTTCCCCAGTAACATATCCCGAGAGAGTCTCCTTAAGTTTCAGGGTAGAACTACTTCCTACAGGCATCTTTTGATACCTTTTTGCTGAGTTAGTGGTTAGGGTATTATGTCCCCTGTAAACGTTAGTAGAAATTTCAATAAGTTTTCCTGTCTTACCAAATCTACCCTGAGGATCTCTAAGTCTTCTCATGAAAAAACTTTAAACTAAAGAAAAACTATGCTACTACTATTGCTGGATTTGGGGGTGCCTGTTATAACATATGCGTAGGTTATTACCTCTCCTCTTACTGCTCCCCCATCGACAGCCTATTACTAACCTTCATAAAGAAGTCTATCTATTCTACCTTACAGAACAACTCCCCGGAAACAATGCTAAAATGTTGGGTGTTATAACGTCTAGATTAATTCACCTAATATTTAATTATTGACCGAGTTTGGTAGGCTTAGAGTTGACACAAAATATATGTGTAGGTAGAGGGATTCCTATGGTGTCATGGAAATATTTTAACAAACAAAAGATCAGAAGATATTTCAAAATGAAAAACCGAGTCAAACTCCTAAGAATTCAACCATTAGGGTGTTAGCTCTCCATGAAACTCCTCTAGGTTGCAGCTCGAGGATGCCTGGTAAATTCAATATTTTTAAAATTTTTTACTCAATGGATCAATTCAGATGACCAATAAGACCCCACTCACTCAAGACATGCATAATACTCTATCAAATAGACAAGGCTTCTAACTATCATTGTTCATAGGGTTTGTAATAAAGGGGAATAGATGAAGAACTCACTATGCTAGAAATATACTTGTAATTCCAATAACCCACACATAGATAGGATGAAATCTATCTTGCATTAAGTAAATAGAATAAACATGGATGTAACATCCAAGCACAAGTACAGAACAGAAAGAAGGTGAAAACTGAACATGTAATGGAAAAAGAGATTGTATTAAGTGACAAAGCACATGAGAAGCTTGAATACAATAAGTGTCTAAAAAGTCTATGAAGTCGAACCCTTGCTTTTACATTCGTCACATGATTTATAGCCTTAACAAAATTTATTTTAGATCCTAAAAAAGTGGATCGAATTTACTAAAAACAGATAATCATAACTGTTTATAAAAAATAGGTCAAAACACTATGTTAACTACCAATCTACCTAACTCCAAAACCTTCCTACTCTTCGAACTATTTAATAGCTGAAGTGGACACTGAAGTAGAACTCAAACTTGCCATCTGGCAGACAAGCCACGCTTTGTTAGAGTAGGCAGGGTTTGTGAACTAATTCACCTTGCTGGCACCTTCAAAATTGAAAGAAATCCAAAATACTGGTGCCTTTAATTAATTTCCAACCTTGTAAATCATCCATGAGGTGTTTGGATCAACAAAAGTCAGTTTTGTGTGAAACGATTCCTTTCTGCACTGTTCTACGCTTTCAGTGGCTAAGAAACCAAATTTTTGGGCCTTTAAGCTACCAAAAGCTCTATTTTCGGTGACTAATGAACAACTGCAGTGTTCGCCTAAGCCATTGAAATCTTTGTTTTAAAATTTTAATCAAAACTATCAGCACACTTTACCCTGCTGATTTAAGGCTTTAGTGTTGTCCCTTTGATGCCTTTGCAGCCTACCTAGGGTTTGGGATGGCAACAGTATCACAGGCTACTTCTAGGCCAAAGAGGCTCATTGCCACTTCTGCTTGGGTTTCCAGCTTTTGGTGAGATTGAGGCTGAGGGCTAGAATTCCTTGTTTGCAACTTGGACAGCATGATTTTCCTACAGAGCCTTACTTTCTCTTTTCTTCACCTGATATTACTCTCCTCCAGCTTGGTATACTTTCTTTTTATCTCCTGCAGATAGTCATACACTTCAGCATTCCTCCTAGTTAACCTCTCATTGGTTCTTTTGATTTCTCTTCCTAAGAATTCTAGCTCATACACTTGCCTCAGTAGCTGATTGTTTTTGTGGGATATAGGTTTACTGGAGGAAGCCTCTGCCACTAGTTCATCTTGATCCTCCCTTGGTGTAGGTGATGGAAACTCTTCCTACCCTATTGTAACCTAATCTGCTAGGTTAGTTCCTTGTTCATCTTCATCCTCAGAGCTTGAGTAAGGTAGGTTGAGGATATATTTGCTTGGTGCTAAAATATCCTCTACTTTTTCACTGAAATCCAGATTCCTCTTGGCTTTGTTGGTCTTAGGATCCAGAGAGGCCTGATCCACTACAATTGGAGAGATGGTCCTCCTCTTCCTCTTACCACTCCTAGGAGAGGAGGACTTCTTTGAAGAAGACTTCCTTTTGTCTTCTGGCTACAATTTTGTCTCAAACTCATTCCAAAATAGGAAGTAGGTCCAAGCTATGTTACTTCTCTACAACAATTCAAGGACAATTAGCTTGATCAGGCCATGATGGGATAGCCTGCTTGCAATCTTGGTGGGCTGGGCTTTAACCTGATGGGCTATTTTGGTCAGGATCTTGTGTAGGTAGAAAGGCAGCTTCAGTGGAATCTTGCAGTGAAATGGTTCATTAGCTTGAAATGGTATATCATTACCCTATTATACCTTCCCTCACAAGTTATATAGACCAGAATTGCTTTCAACAATGCTGCCATTTCTCCTCAAGCTAGGATGAAGGGATGCTCTTCTTCCATACAATGTTCTTGTGCTCAGGCTTCAAGTAAGACCTGAATTCCACATTCTCTGTGATAGTGGTTTTGAACCAGTTTTCCCCAGTCCTTGGGAGCTCGGTTACTTGTTCTAACAGAGCCTCATCCACCTGGAGCTCTTCTCTACCAATTACTGCCTTCAGGCCATCAAAGGAGAGAGCAAAGGCTTCTGCCACTTGCTGATGGGATCCCTGAATTTTTTTGCAGAACCTGTAGCAGCCTGAGTCTTTAAAAAGTTGGCATACCTCTAGGTGTGATTTGAGGTAGCCAATGCCACCCAATTCCTATCTTAGGGCAAGTCCTCCTCCTTTCCTCATTTTCTGGATTGCTCTTTTGTACCTGCAAAAATTAAAATTCAAACTCTGGGGAAGGATATTACAGTGCTGGATCCAAGGAGGGCTTGGCTCAGTGGGGATGCATGCAGGAAATGTGGAATGAATTGAGGAGAGGGTGCTGATTTTGAGGGGGTTGATTGGCAATTGGAATTTGAGCAGGGTGACAGTAAATTCTGATGAGACCCGTGAGCTAGCCAGTGCTGTAATCATTTTAACTGGAAATCAATGCTTTGTGGTGGTTCAATTACAGTCATGGGACAGGTGGAGGGAAGCGAGGTTTTGGGTTTTTTATTAGTCACTTTAGTTTTATAATGACCCCTTCTTTACCAACTCATGATTTATTGCAAGTCCTATCTTTTTGGAGGTTAATGGCTTGGTAGTGGCGCTCTTCATGCTGATGGTGGCTGATTGTGACCGATGCACCAACCGTTTTCCCATTTTTGAGATTTCGGTGGCTAAGGTAGTCCTGAATCCAATTTTTAAGCCACTGAAAATTGGGCTTGTTGGTGGCTAATGAACAGTTGAGATGTTCACATAAGCCACCAAAAGTTAAACTTTGATTTTTATGGAAAAAACAGAGTACAAGGCGTTCCAAACTTTATTAAACACAACAATATTTCATAATGTGCCCTGGAATCTTCATCACTATACCAAATAAATTTTATGAGTCTGATCTATTGAAGGCAAATTCATTTAGGAGATAACATCTGGATCCTACTCAAGGATGGGAGCCTCCCTCTGAGGTCCCAAGAACCATATACCAAATGCCTTTCCTGAAAAACAAAGATTAAACCTATCTTCTACTGTTCCAATGGGCATGGAGTTATTTTACAAAAAACAAAGAAAACAAAAATAATATTTTACAATGACAAGGCTTTGAAGCCTTAAATGAAATAGAGTTTCAGAAATCGCCCATTGACTGGGACATCAAACACCTCCTCCCCTTCCATATTTTTTAGTTTGAAAGTGTTGTTCTGTCGCACCTGAGCTATCACAAAAGGTCCTATCCATAGAGAATCAAATTTACTGTGCTTTCCCTTATCTTTTCTGACAACATCCCATTTCAGAACCTAGTCCCCAACCTAAAAATTATCCACCTTTGCCTTTTTGTCAAAAATTCCCTTTATCTTCTTTTGGTGAGCTTCTGACTTCTCCACCAACTGTTCTCTAACTTGCTGCAGCTCAACTAGATCAAGCATCCTCCTTACCATATCATTTGGGTCATCTTGTTCCTCCTGAAAGTACTTTGCTACTGGTAGAACCAGCTGAATGGGGAAAGTAGCATCAATACCATAAACCAACTTGAAAGGGGAAGTCCCTATGGCCTTTTTGTTGGTCACTCTGTCAGCCCAAAGAGCAAATTTTAGTTTATAGTCCCAACTCTTATGATTTTTCTCCAATAGTTTCCTGATGATCCTAACTAGGCTCTTATTTGATGACTTAGCCAGGCCATTTCCTTGAGGGTAGTAGGAAGTAGAATGCACCAATTGAATTCCCATTGACTCACACATGTTAACCAAAGCACTGACTTTAAATGTTTGTGCATTATCAGTCACTAGCCTTTCTTGGTAGCCAAACCTGATAAAAAAAAATTCATACAGGAACTTCATGATGACTTGGTGAGTGGCATTCCTTGTGGGGACTGCCTCTTTCCACTTGGTGAAATAATCAGTGGCTACTAGGATCCACTTGTGCTGACCACTTGATGAGGGATTAATCTCACCTATGAAATCAACACCCTACTACTGGAAAGGGCCATTTACTACAATGGGTCTGAGGGGCAAGGATCTGAGCTACTGCTTTCATATGAATCTTTGGCATTCGTCACAGGCTTTCACAAAGGTACATACATTAGAGAAAAGGACATGCCAATAGTATCCAGCCTTCAGAATCTTGTGGGTTGTAGTTTTCTAGTAATGATGGCCTCCACATATGCTTGAATGGAACTGATGCATGACTTGAACTAACTCTTCTTTATCCAAACATCTCAACAAAATACCTGAGGGATCTTTCCAATACAGCAGATTCTTAACTATGCAAAATTTGACAGAAATGTATAATACTTGAGTACCACTCACATGAGGACAAATTCTCAGCCACCTACTAACTATCATGCTGCTCTTCTGTTGCTACCTCTATCTGCAAGTTTGCTGAACTTATACCAATGAAACTCATTCTCAATAGATCACAATTTTCGTCAGCCATGAGCTTAGCTAGGCCTTGGACTTTCACTAGCTTGGTGGGATTTACTTCTATGTCAAACTAAATAAGCTTTGCAATCCATTTGGCTCTCTTTCCATCAATGTCAGGCTGGGTCAAGACATCCTTCACAACAACTGAAGGGACATAGGCAAGGACCTTTGTATGTAGAATGTAAATCGTGAAGGATTTCAGTGACTTAATGAGAGCATAGGCTTGTTTCTCGATAGGATCATACTTCAATTTTGCATCCCTCAACATATTGTTGAAGAAATCAATGGGGTGATCAAGGCCTTCATCATATTTCTGTAACAAAATTGTTGCCATTGTGTCATAGGAAGCAAAGGAGAAAATGTAGAATCCCTTGGTATAGTCTGGACTAATTAGAGTGGGAGCTTCCATGATAGCCTTCTTGATGGATTCAAAGGAGTTTCTTGCTGTTTTTTTCCATTTGATTTCAGCTTCCTTACTCAACATAGAGGTTATGTGTTTTACTAACTCGGAAAAGTTTGGGATAAATCTCTTGACAAAATTGATCTTACCTAGGAATGACTGAATATCCTTTTTTGACCTAGGTATGGACAGCTTCTGGATTGCTTCAACTCAAACAGGATCAATATTCACACCTTCTGCTGAAACTATGTAACCCAGGAGTTTACCCTCTCTAAGAGAAAATTAAGACTTTTTTGGGTTCAGAGATATCCCAAACTGTCTACATTTTAGAAACACCCTCCTTAAGTGCTGCAAATGTTCTTCATGGATGTGGAGTAAATAGTGAGGTCATCAAGATATATGAGAACAAACTTGTCCTTTAATCCCACAAAAGCTATGTCCATGGCCCTCTAAAAGGTGGCCCCAATATTCATCAGCCCAAATGGCATCTTGGCATACATGAAGGTACCCCAGGGAGTGGTAAATGCAGTTTTTTCTTGATCATCAGGTTGTACAGAAACTTGATTGTAGCCAAAGAAACCATCTAGGAATGACATGACACTAGCTCCTGAGACTTTTTGCAATAGATGCTCCATCTTGGGTAAGGGATAGTCATTAGAGGAAATTTCAACTCAAAATGGGCCTCGTAAGGAAAATTAATAAAATAATAGTTAAAATAATAAAATAATAATTATTAATTTTGGAGGAAGAAAATAAAAGAACTACTTTTTTGTTTGTATTTTCGACATATCTCCCTGTGTTTTTATTCAAATTTCGATCGGGAGAGCGCGTTGGATGCATAATTAAATTACACATCCAACGAGTAACTAGTTGGCATTCTTTTGACGGACCCTGCTACCCCAAAAACTAGAAATACCTGGAAAAATGTGATGATGACATCATCATCACATTTTTTCAGGTATTTCTTGTTTTTGGGGTAGCGGGGTCTATAGCAGGGATTTCTCCCTTGCTACAGGACAGGGATGGCTACCTTCCATCTATAGGACAGAAGGATAGGGTTTATGATGGTAATGGAAGAAAAATTGAGCAAAAAAAAAGCAAATAACATAAAGGAAAGAGATGGAAACCCTGCACACAAGGTTAGACTCCAGAACCCTGCATACACTTGTTAGAACATGAAATAAACTTGCAAGCAAACTGAGTTAGACAAAAACTAAAATAAAAATGAAATTAAACAAAAGATTATACCTCTTGGTGGAAATGGTCCACCATGCCCTAGCTTGGAGAAGCATCTCTCTCTTGGCAATGGGGGAGCTATGGCTCAAAGGGAAAATGGATGAGAGGGAGTGTGGGTGGCTTGAGAGGCAAATGGTCTCAAGGCATCCACTCGGGCATCATAACAATATGCAAGGGAGGAATGTTTTGAGAGTGACCCCCAACCCTCTATTTATAATTTTTTTAGGGTTCTAAGCCCCTGGTCAAGGCTTTAGCCCCTTTCGCTCAATCTTTAGCTCCTTTTAGGATTTTAGGCTCCTTTGAGGGGTTTTAGCCCCTTTTTGGAGGATTTAGCTCCTATGAGAGCTATTTAGGCTCTTTTTAGGGGTTTTTAAGCCCTTTTTCATGTTTATAAGCCTTCTTGAGGGTGTGGGGGTCAAATGGGGTCAAATGAGGGTCGTGTATGGGTGTCCTTGGGTGGTGTAGGCCATGTAGAGCTGAGTGAGGTATTTTTTGGGTTAACAGTCTGCCCCTTGAAGTGTGAGGGTAGGAGCTCATCGTATGGTCGACAGACATCATAGGATTTTCTGCGAAGAGGTGGTGCTTCCTAGGCTGGGGCATGGTGGATTTTGGTTTTTGTATTAATATGGTTCCCATCAATGGGTGAGATACAAATAATGTGTGACAAGTATATGAACGAGGCGGGCATCCCCATGCTCGTAACAATGTCAAAATAATAATGTGATCTATGCTCTATAATACAAGAGCCGATCATGTACAACTGATGATACATAGTGGTTGCCTCAATGAGAGGCTGAATACAATACTAATTTGAAGAACTAATACATTGGACCCATGGAATTCTTATGGAATGCTATATCTTCATGACTGATAGCCTGCTGGATCTGGAATGGTACATAGCTATATGGACTCACTGATGGAGAGTCAGAGTCTCTGTGGTACAAGTATGCTGCATCAATCATAAATCTATATATAGAAGCACTGCTGGGGCTTCTGAACACTGTCTCCAACGCAAATCGAAAATCATAAGGGACATAAACCTGTTTAGATCCCTTGAATAGATTCATTAATGTGATAGAGTCAGGTGACATCCAGGGTCTTCTACCAAATACTGCATGGACCAATACCCTATGTGAATCTCAACGGTGCGATGATGTAGCTGGAGTTGAGAACGTGAGAAACAACCATCCTAAGAGGCACTAAGGACTCCTCTCAAGTGGTCCGAGGAACTCATCAATGAGGTTAATTAAACCAAGACACATGGACCTCTGGAATATGTGTGTTGTCTTCGACAGAGGGAGACCTGCCCCTGGCCAAGGCAATGGTGTTTCCTTGACCAGAAGCACGAGGGAGATAACCGAAAGGTGTGAGACAATCTGAAGACCGAACCTTTGAATGGGGGGGGGAGGGAAAGATTTGAACAGGGGCAGAGGGAGTGTAGTAGACTCAAACTTCCTTTGTTCAGAGTATGACAGCAGGGCGTACCAGGCAACAAATTAAATTTGACTCATGGGAATGTGATCATAGCTGTAATACCGGGAATGTCACTACATATGGAAAATACTTGGGGGAGGTAGACACTTTTGTTATTTGATGGGATCCAGGGAAGACACATTACAGAGTACCCTAAACAAAGGCAACCCAAAGTGGGAATTCTACCAAACTATTTTATGTGGGGTGGTGTCTAGAGACACCATTGTGGTACGATCTCATGGATTTTTGGTGAGCCCAAGAAAGTAAATTCTCGATGGTGCTTTCAATTTTAGAGAGTCTAAAAGCATGAAGAAGAATCCAGTGGGGGATATTTTTCGTTGGTAGTCTCCTGTGCCTGAAAAAGGATAAAAGTATACATAGGAGAGCTCACCCATCATGTAGGGGATGAGAGACTTCTTTACCGTTGGTAGTCCAATCAGGCCAGAAAAGGTTAAAACTATACTGACTGGACAGTCATTCAGATACTTTTACGAGCATGAACGAAACCAAGATTGCTCGGTAATGTTTTCTTGATGAGAAGGATGGAAAAGAGCTTAATGAAAACCCATGGTGAGATTTTTTGTAAAGTTTGGCCTCTCTGCCCGAGAAAGCATAAAAGTATGAAGAGGGGAATGGTCTTGGCTTGAATATGCCAAGGTGCTCCTTTTCATTTGATGGTCTACATAGTCCACAAAAGGAGATAAACGAGATGATGTAAACACCCTTTCCTATACTTTAACGAGCAGGAAAGGAAGCAACTGTGCTTGGAAATATTTTCATCCTTTTAGGAGTCAGAAAAGAGCTTAAAAGAAACTCTAGTATGGTCAACTGATTGCGGTGGCATAGGCAGTGCCCCATGTCGGGACGGTGGACAACGGTCCAAAGGTCATCCGCGCAGTATGGATGAAGTAGGTGGCTCTTAAACATACCAATACATGCACGGGATAGATCATGGCAGAGGCAGGCGATTCAGTGCGATGAAGGCATGCAAACCAAGGTGGCTCTCGGAAAGAGGTCAGGCGAGTCATGTGTGAATTGTGGTGGACCGACTTGACTACATGTGATGTGAGTGCAAATCCAGAGGCATTTATATGCCAAATATGTGCAAAGGAAATGATCCGTCTTTCAAATGATGGTCCAGAGGTCCGCATAAGGTGTGGTGGATGGAGTAGACGACTTAAAAAATAAAAATGATGTTCCTTACGGGCGGTGGCTCGAGAACCCGCATGAGTAGCAGCAGGCAAGTGCGATGCAAGTATAGGTCCGCAGACACTTGCATCACCATGATGTGGCTCGTAAATCGAGGTTACTTTCAGGGAATGGTCCTGAAATTTGTTTGTTAAACATGAGACGATGGTCTCATAAGGAGATATAAATTTGAGCTCGGAGGTGTGAGAGGTGTCTTGAATAGGTTCTGGGTGACTTTGGATTAGCAGCTAATGGTGCTGCCCTTGACTTGTGGTAAAAAACATTAAAAAGAAAAAAGGAAAATAAAACGACTCATTGGTGATGTTAAGCGTAAAATCTCTTGAGGTAGATCCCGTTGCGGGGATTCTCCAAGAGTGGTCAATCAGAGTCAAGAAGGGTGTATGCCCCTTTTTCGAGGCAACGATGGATGATGTATGGGCCATACCACATTGACTCGAACTTTCCTTTTCCCAACTTGTCGTTGGTTTGATCGTAGACTAGAACCATATATCCTTCGCTGAAGGTATGAGGGTGGACATGGGAGTCATAGTGGGCCTTTGATCATGTTTTTGTTGCTTTGATGGCTTGGAGGACAGCTCGATGATCTTCTATGGTTTGCTCGAGTTGGAGGAGTTGTTCTTCTAAAGGAAAAGTATCAGGGAGGAGTTCTACCGAGGCAGATGGATGGGATTTGGAACTCTATAGGGAGTACTGATTCAACGCCATGTACTAGGCGGAAAGGAGTGAAACTAGTTGTGGTTTTTATGGATGTGTGATAAGCCCATAGGACGGAGAATAGCATGTGATGCCAGTTGGTTTTATGGTTTCCCACCATCCTTTGGAGCATTGTTTTGATGATTTTGTTAACTGCTTCAACTTGGCCGTTTCCCTGGGGGTAGTAGGAAGATGATTACTGGTGTTCGAATTTCAACATGGTTGACAACTCAACCCAAAAAACGTCTTGAAAATGTGCTCCATGGTCTGAGACTAATTGTTTAGGAACATCAAATCATGAATTAACATGGTTGAAGAAGAAGTGCGCTGCTGTTTCACTTTTGCAATCAAATGTGGGCATGGCCTCGAACCACTTAGTGAAGTAATCGACTGCCATAATGATATATTTATGACCGTTGGCCGAGAAAGGGTTGATTGTCATGAAGTTGATTTCCCATTTGCAGAAAGGCCCTACTGTGACTACGGGGTGTAACGGTGCAGGGGGGGTTCTTACCTTTGGGGAAAAGAGCTGACAGCTGTGACAATGCTTGATTGCCTCTATGCAATCAGTGAAGATAGAAGGCTAGAAATAGCCAGCGCTTAGAATCTTCTGGGCGGTTACAAGGCCTGAAAGGTGGCCACCACAGGCTCCACTATGATAGTTGTTGAGGATGGTCTCAGCCTCGTCACGCGTGAGGCAATGACGTAGTATGGTAGCAATGCCTCGATGATACAGAACATCTCCAATCAACAAGTGGTGAATGACTTGATGTCAGATGTGTCACCAATCCTCATGGTTTAAGTGAACTGCAAACTTCTATGTTCATAAATATAGAAGGATGTCCCCATACCATGGGTCTTCCGTGGATATGATGAATAGGAAATCATCAGGGAGGTTGTCCTTGGGAGGTGATGACACGGTTAATGGGGGCAAGTCGGTCATGAGTGCAGCCAGTGCGAGTGCCTTTGTGCTTTTTGGGGAAACAAATTCTAAGTTGAATTCATGGAGAATGACTACCCACTTAGCTGTGCAACCTTGTAGGAGGTGACGACTTAATAGGTACTGCATTGGATTTGAATCGGCCACTACACGAGTATGGTTTGCAATGATGTAGTGGCGCAACTTTTGTGCTGAGAAGATGACGGCAAGGGCCAATTTCTCCTTGGGTGAATATCGTAGTGGGGGACCTGTCAGCTTCTGACTGATGTAATAAATCATGTGGTCATGGTGGGCGTCATCTTCTTGGACCAAGACTCCAGCAATGGCTTTGTCTGAGGCCGATACATAGAGAATGAAGTATTGGGTGATGTCTGGCATTGAAAGTAATGGTGTAGAAGCCAGGGATTGCTTGAATGCATCAAATGATTCTTGTGCTTGTTGATCCCAAACAAAGGGGATTTTTGTGCGAAGTAGGTGGATGAATCCGTAGGATTTTGTTGCATACTCTGGTACAAAGCGACGAAGGAAGTTGGCCTTGCCTTGGAGGCTCTGTAATTGGTGCCAAGTTTTTGGTGAAGGAAGATCAAGGATATCCTAAACTTTGAGAGGGTCTACCGTTATCCCTTTGTGGGATATGATGAACCCAAGTAGATGGCCTGCTGGGACACAAAAAGCACACTTTAGGGGATTCAGGCGAATTTTGTACTTACGACAACGCAAAAAGACTTGCCGCAAGTCGTCCATATGTTGTGCTCATTTTGGTGATCGAGCGGTAAGGTCGTCAAGGTAGACCAAAATGATATGGATTAGATCATGGAAACAGTATGTCATGGTGCACTGGAAGGTGGCTCCAGTGTTTTTCAGGCCAAAGGGCATGACTCTATATGCAAATGTGCCCCATGGGGTTGTGAATGTAGTCTTATAATGGTCTTCTTTTCGGATCTGGATTTGGTTATATCCAAAAAAGCCGTCCATGAAGAAAAAGAACTCATGTCCAGCGCATGCATCGATAATCTGATCGATGAAGGGTGTTGGGAAGTTGTCTTTGGGACACGCCCATTTAGATTGTGGAAGTCTGTGCAAATGCGGATGGTACCTTATTTTTTATTCACAGGAACAAGATTAGAAACCCAAGTGGTGTATGTAATGGGGTAAATGAAGCCGATGGTGTGTAACTTCTCTATCTTGCCTTTGACCATGGCCGCTTTGGAAGGATGGATGGGCCATTGATTTTGGTGTATGGGGGCCACATCAGGCCATGTGTCGATGTGGTGTTCCACGATGGATGGATCCAACCCAATCATTTCAGTGTAAGACCAGGAAAAGATGTTGTGGAATTCTTGGAAGAGAGCTTTGTAGACAATGATTTTTTCCGAGGAGCAGGATGCTCCTAGCATGATTTCTTCAACCACCTCAGGATTGGTTGATATGTTGATTTTGATGGTTGGCGAGATGTTGGCCATGTTCCCTTCTTTGAAGGCGTCTGGTGCCGGAATGGGGTTTTTGAACCAGTATACTTTCCCATGAATGAAATCTTTGGTTTCCAAAGAAAACTGGTCAGACTACGACACAAGTACTTCGGAGAGGAAGAACGAGCAATGGTGCATGTCGTCCCATGGGTACTCTAGGGCGGTTAAGGCTTCAAGTATCTCATCATCATTGCAGAAGCAATGAAGAGAAAGGTCTAATGGACCATCATTGGTGGTGGAGAAAAGAGGGTCGGTAGAACTGGACATCATGTAAATGGACATGGTGTCTGAAGAAGGAGGTGGGGGGTGAACTTCTTCAATGAGGGCGATCTCAGATTCAAGGGAATGTTGACGAAGGTTGGTTAAGCCATTCAGAACTCGGGCAAGTCTTGACAGTGGTGAGAATAGTGTCCATATAGTCTGCAAAGGGCATAAGCATGGTTTGTTCTTAATGACTTGTTTCTCATTATTGGTGCGCTTGGAAGTTCAACCACGGGGAGGTTTTCAGTTGTATCCATGGCATCCAAATGCACGCAGATTATAGGAATATCAGGGTAGTTTTGAGTTGGATGGACCTATTCTTCTTAGATGGTGCAAGGAGGGATTTTTCAAGGGTCAGGGGTAGCTTTCACATTCTTTCCCCTGGCCCTTTTTGGGTGGTGCTGTGTGGGTGCGGGTGCGGGTGCGGTGGTTGATTTTTGCGGACTAGGTAGAGGGTGAGACTCGACCGCAATGGGTTGCACGGGGGTTAAGAATACATGGGGCATTGGTGGTTGAGCTGGTGGATCAAGATATCACATGAGAATCCCCAATGTAAAGTTGGGTAAGTTTTGTAACGTCCCCGACCCTCCGACCGACGAAGAGGACGCTACCATGGCGTTAAACATCCAGGCTACCAGCCCCATGAACATGTGCATTCATAAAATTGTTGATATGCTGAAATAAAATGCTTTGAACTAGAACATGCATACTTGATCATTTATCATACATAGATGCAATTATTTATCATACACAGTGGAAGCAACATACATTCATACAAGCATTCATTCAACATGTTCATCATAGTCATTAACAGTAAATAGGATTGCAGAAGTAAATTAGACAAGATTACTTATCTTATGAAGAACTCATTCCGCAACCAGCTACATCGCTACAACGTTCCACCCAACCATAGGCCAGCGTGCTCCTTAATCTCTCAGCAACGCTGCCACCCCCGAGATGGGCATGATTCTCCAAGGAATAAGGAACAAGCAGGCTTACACATAGCCAAGGATACACAAACATAGCTAACCCAACACAGTTGGGTTTATCAGGCCATCAACAAGATAGCCAAGCCAACATGGTTAGGTTTATCAGGCCATCAAGGAGCTGGGAAAGGCTAAATGCTAAGGGGGTTTGTAAATCTATGGTTTTCACTCAATCTGGCGCATGAGATCGCTGCCACTTTCTCCTTTTCAGCCCTGAAAATTCACTGTAAAACTGCTGAAAATCCCACTGAAAAACAATCGAAATCTGCTGAGAAATCCCATGAAAAACTCAAAATTTCCCTTGTACAGGATCGGGTCTCATTCCAACTAACATTCTGACATTTCGGCGGTCAAAACAAATAGCTTCTTCCGATGTATCAGTGGTTGGGTGCACTGTTCATCAGGAGGATATTCCACTAAACAACCGCAATGGCGGATGTTCAATCCACTAACTTCATCCGACATAGCTCATCAGCAACTGAATTAAGTAGGTGTCGGCAATGTGTTCAACTAACCATCGTCGATGGTCGATGATTCGCAGACTTAGAGAAATTTTCCCTTTAGTATTCCCTTTCGCTGCTTGATCGGATGAATTCTCTTCTTTTGTCGGTGAAGTAGTTCCACCAACAGCTGCAAAGGCAACTCATCATCTTCGATCTTCTCCCAATCGATGACCCAATCTACTGAGGCATACCTTGATCGGTATTGATGGTCTCTCCTCGTTGGAAGGCTAGTGATATCGAATTTCGAAACGTCGGTCGCATGAACCACTTTCTGCTTCCGATGGCCAATGTTTTCGTTACTTAGAAAATTTTTGAACTCTCTTTACTACGTTGATAGTTGGAGGCATTACCTGTCGGACGTGTAGTTGTCTAGCCATCCGCAACGATGAGCGCTCGATCAACTATGTTCCGCCGACGGACGTCGAACTCTTAGAAAATTTTTCCCACAATTTTCCTTCCAACTGTCCTCCATCGGAGGTGCTTCCGCATAGCTCTCCGCTACATTGGAAGTCCGTCCCACTAAGTGTTTCGATGAACCGATAATTCAAACACTTAGACAAATTTGTGGAAGTTTTCTATCATAAAATTTTGATTGCTATTGGGAAGAAGTAAATTCTACTTCTGTCACTGGATCTTCGTGGTCCATTCAGACCCATGCTGCAACATGAGCTCTAATACCACACTGTAACGTCCCCGACCCTCCGACTGGCGAAGAGGATGCTACCATGGCGTTAACCATCCGGGCTACCAGCCCCATGAACATGTGCATTCATAAAATTGCTGATATGCTGAAATAAAATGCTTTGAACTAGAACATGCATACTTGATCATTTATCATACACAGATGCAATTATTTATCATACACAACGAAAGCAACATACATTCATACAAGCATTCATTCAACATGTTCATCATAATCATTAACAGTAAATAGGATTGTAGAAGTAAATTAGACAAGATTACTTATCTTATGAAGAACTCATTCGGCAACCAGCTACGTCGCTACAATGTTCCACCCAACCATAGGCCAGCGTGCTCCTTAATCTCTCAGCAACGCTGCCACCCCTGAGCTGGGCATGATTCTCCAAGGAATAAGGAACAAGCAGGCTTACACATAGCCAAGGATACACAAACACAGCCAAGCCAACACAGTTGGTTTTATCAGGCCATCAACAAGATAGCCAAGCCAACATGGTTAGGTTTATCAGGCCATCAAGGAGTTGGGAAAGGCTAAATGCTAAGCTGGTGAGCTCATTACCGAGCTAGGAACACCTACACTAGAACTAGCCTGACTTCTAAGACACCCACACACACCCAACACAAGGAATCAATCCCTTCTCTGCTACACAGTCCCTCAGGCCCTGCATTCCCTTCCAGTGCTATTCAGGGGTTGTGGAGAATAAAGCTAGCTCTCTAGCTATGTTTGTGTGGTTTCCAAACACACCAGGTTTATCAAGCAAACCAATCCCCCGTTCCTTCTCCCAACACAGTCCGAAGACCAACCATTGCATGCATGCAATCAATCAGCAGTTACAGCTTAAACAGAGAAATAATTCCTGAGTCATTCTTGGCCCTATCGTGGCCAAAATGACTCCTCAACGAATTCCAATAGTCCCAAATGTAACAGTAATCACAACCGCAACATGAGGAAAGACAACAGTCTGTCCTGGACAACTAAGCAAGTGGAAAAGACTTACACCGGCTGCACTGGGGAAGAAGATACATACTCTCAACATGTGCGTGAGAGAAACTTGCACCAAATACCAAAATACAGGGGGAAAACACACCCGATTCCACTCTGTGGAAAAACGTGAATGACAGCCAATAAGCGGCTCCCCTCCTGGCTGTGTGAGATCTAGCAGAACAGCTGCCTATGCATGAGGATGAACAGACTCCCGTCCCTAAGAATAAAGAAATCCCCAACAAAACACACTGTAACGTAAGGGAGACCACAACAACCCACAAATTAGTCTGTGAGGAAAGTAGACACCCGCTCCATCCACAAAATCTGTAGAAGAAAAACTGCGTGAGTAAGACCAGGAAAATCCTATGCGTGAAAATGAACAGACAATGGAGAGGATGCATAGTAGTCAGAAGTGCGTGAGTGTTTCAGTACTGTCCTCGAGAGAGTGGGGTGTCTGCTGGAGTGATGGTGGTGGTTTTTGCTTGCCATCGTGAGGTCAACCATGCTGGTGGAGTGTGCATGTGGGCAAGGACTGACAGTCCTACCACACTCTACTCTCAGCCATAACTACTCCAACTAACAACAACAGTTTTTAATGGTGGTGGTTGGATAAGACAAGGTGGTGACACATGGATTTCTCTCATGGCTCAAGGTTTGACATTTCTCACCCTTATCCTTATGAAAATCATGCCCCTTCTCAATTTAGTTGTCGTGAACGTAGCTGGTCAGGGTTCATTTTAATTAAAGATGCATATTTACATGATGATAAACTTAATATATGCCGCATGCCCAGATATACCATCGGTGACAATTTCAAATCGAAACATAGCGTAACCAATCAATGGTGGGGCCTTGGCCTTTAGCTCCGCACCATGATTATTTACAATATATACATCATGTACATTTAATGCAATGGGGTCAAAACCAGGGTGTTACAAATTTAAGGTGGCCATTACTAGTTTGCTCATGATACCAGGCAGGGGAAAGAGGAAGGGAATTGTGTGGACTGAAGAGGAGCCCAGATAACTCCCTAATGGTTGTATGTGGGGATGAGATTGTGGTTGCGACTGCGGATGATGTTGCAGTTGCTGTTGATGTTACGGTTGCGGACAATGTTGTGGTTGCAGTTGGGGCTATGGCTGTGGTTTTTGTTTGGGTGAAGCGGTACTGGATGAGAGCATGCACAAATCCGCAGTCTTGTTAGGTGTCGGTGGTGGTGACACTAAGGGGAAAGAAGCCATCATGGTGGTATTGGAAAACAACCCAGGGCCCACATTCAATAATGGGGAGGATGGTATTTTGTCAACCATGGTGTTGACCACAGGGATAACATTGGTGTGTTTGGTCATCCCTTGCAGATCAATGGTGTCGATCGTAGGGATAACGTTGGAGGGAGCTGTTAGCCCTTGCGGATCATGATAAGTCAGTTTGTCAACTGTCATAATTTTCCCTTCATGGGGGGAAATCATGAGACGGAAGACAGTTGATGCTACAACTCTCATGGTATACATATAACTTCTTCTGAGGAGGAGCTTATAGTCCAATTGAGCGTTGACAACCTCTATGTCAATCAGAACTATCTTTCTAACTAATGTGATGGGGACATGGGGGAGGATTCCTTGGGATTTAGTGGGATGGCCATCATAAGCCCATAGAGTTGTGGAGGATGGTTGTAGAATTGGGGATCCAAGTTTCTGCCAGACTAGGGTAGACATAACGTACGTGGATGCCCCCTCATCCACTATGCACCGGTGCATGACTAAATTTCGGATAGACATTGGGATTTGAAAGGAAATGGTTGATGGCATTTGTGGTTCTCCATTCTCCGTGTCGAATGTGATCAACTTGGAGTCAGAGGGGTCTACGGCCCCGAGGGCGGCTAGTAAGGCTTTCCACTGCGTTGGGAAAGTTTTGAGTACCTCAAGAGCGGACATGGCGGTAGGTGTTTGGGCCAAATATTTCATGATATTGTAGCTGGCAGCAGCTCTAGCCATGGCATTATTGGAAACCCGACATATGGGGGGGCGCGATAAAGGGGGTAACTGAAGAGGTGCATTGACTATTTTAGACGTAGATGCCGCTGATGTGTCAGCAGGTTTGGTGTTGGTTCCGTATTGATTTCGTCTGGTTTGTAGATTGACCTCTTCAGTTGTCATTACTAGCAGGTGGTGGACACCTGTTTCTGCCATGGGAGGTGCCCACAAAGTGTTGGGATTGGGTTGGGGAGGGGGTGCGGTTGCCACCAATATTTGGACTAGTAATGGGTTTTGGAGCACCATAGGAGGAGGTCCTTGTGGTGTCGGGTTGGGTTGGGCTTGGTCTGTTATATTGGTGGCATGTTGAACCTCGATCCTAATGGCTTGTTTAGCACAACCCATGAAGGGACACTTGAATGTGTAATGCCCTTAGACCTCGCATAATGTGCACGGTTGGTTTGTCTGCAACAGAGCCTTGCGTCTTGGTGCATTTGGTCGTTGAGGATTTTGGGCAAGCCGATTTGCCGCTGCATTGTCGAGAGGATTTGGTTGTTGACCGCCTCCCTACGGTTGATTGTTTCCTTGGTTCCGGGGTCGGATATTCTTGGCTAGCCCTTGTTGGTTATTGGGGGCAGGCTGGTTGGGACGATTTTGCTGTGCAAACACTTGTACCAATGCAGCAGGTGGAGAAGGGGCAGGGGCTTGAACATCTTTTATTGGTGGGGCATAGTAGATTTGGGTGGGTGCCGGTGCCACAAATGTCGGCATTTGTCCCGCGTATTGCTGTGTTGGCCGGCAAGGCCTGGGCTTGCAATGGTGGCATAGGTTGTGTGTAAGAAGTTGTGGCTCCGGATTGAGACATCATTCTTGCATAGTCTGGAGTTTGGTTTTGGTAGGAAACACTAGCGGTGTTGCTTGGTTGTGGTGGTATTGCAGGTGGTTTTATATGGTGCTGTGGTTGGGGAGAGACATAACCTATTGCTATAGTTGATTTTACCACACATGGTGAATCACACTTTTATGGCCTTTCCTGTCCCTATGCAGACTCCTTAGACCCCATGGACCATTTTTGTTCCTTTGATGTTTCCTAGATCATCCCTAAAAACATGCTTAAATTGCCATACGTGACTTTTAAACCCTTTATCACATATATACGCGGGTTTGACCTCTAAAACTGCGTACATCGGAATGTGTGCAAAAATACAAATTCTATTAGAGTTTTCCTTGATGTGGATCTGACTTACTTGTCTCCTGGCCTTCCATATGCCTTGAGATCGCTCGGATTCAACCTTTCATTACCCCATTGATGAGTTATATAAGGAACCCTTTGGATACATTGAAGGCATATGAAAAATTAAGAGCAAGAGAACTCAGGTCCATTGTTGCTGGAACTTGTGCTTGAGTCTGCATCCCCTTTGTCCCTTGGAGCACTTTTGTGTTCTTACCAAGCTTACCTTTTGCTTGTGAGCTTGCTATTGAGAGATGGAGGATTGAAGTGGTGGAGGCCCAAGTGGGGGACTCAGTTTCTCCAATTCGTAGACATGCCGATAGAGCTTGTATTCATTGTAATCTCTGATTTTATATCAATAGAAATATCTTTTCCTGTCCAATAATGTGTGTTTGAATGAATATTTTATCCATGGATGATTTCAAATGCTTATATGTTATTGATTATATATGCTAGAGTAGAGCTAACACAATTATATATAGTATGCTTGTCTTGTTTATTGAATGTTGAGGAAGCAATTCCTCAAATCAAGCTGAAGTTGGAAAGCTCAACGGGGATCTACACCAACCGTTCGGAATAAGGTACGAATCGAGATCCTTTAGTGTTAGTTGTTTGGTTTCTCTTGCATATAGGAAATGATTGATTTTTGGAGTTAAGCTGTCTATTGTGATACTGTTGGCCGAATATACTGACCTAGGCCAACTTATGGAAAGATATCCCACACACTCGACTTACTGCAGTCTTGTGTATGTTTGGCATAACTATCTCTCACAGGATCAAGGCCCTGCTGCCTATAAAATGTGCTCTCAAACTTGAGAGTCTCTTTAGGTGAAAGTGATAAGTTGCACTAAACAGAATCCTTTGATAAATCAAAGAAATTCAACCTAATGACTAACCGATGCTGAAAAACTAAACTAAGCTAAGTATGAAGAATAGTAGCTCCTAATTCTATAATGATCTAGATGCAATCTATCTATCTCACCTTAGAGCGATGGTTTTGTTTGGCTTGACAATAGGTATCAGTTTATAAAATGATCTGTAATTCTGCATTTGTCAGAAAAGTCTATCATCAACAGAAGCAAACCTAAATTAAATCATAACAAGGTGATATCTCATTACAATATAATTTTAAACAGAAAATGGAGCCTGTAATTAAGTAAATCTAGCATAGTCTTGAAATATGATAGATACAATCAAATATTAACCTGAAGATGAGATAAGATCAGCGTACACGATCAATATTTCAAGTAACATTTTTTCATAATCAATTGAAAAAGCCATGAATAAGTTCACTGACTTTCAAGAAACAAAGAATCATTCATATTTCAATGCCATGTTCTCATTTGAAACCAAATAGAAAATGATTTCACATATACTATAT
>LPNX010376598.1:225684-311257 GCA_001517045.1 Pseudotsuga menziesii
TGCATGGCCATCTACCTCTTTTGAGTAATAAAGTCGAATAAAATCAACGCTTAATTAAAATGGATTACACTATTTTATTTGATAGGGTACACCAACAAGATTAGGTTTTAGGGTCTTGGAATAGTTCATTGTGACTAAATTCTCCAAGATCACTAAACAACAACATGTATGTGTCTGTCCAGGTGAGAGTGTGAAATTCCTTGGTATAATTAGTGTTTCTTAGGATCCTCCTCTCAAAAGGGATTTAAGCAAGAGGTAGTGTGAGCGGTTATTGATTGGGATGACCCCTAGTCATAACTGAGTAGCACCGGAGGTATTTCCAGAATTGTATTCGTATCTGAGGGCTCTTTAGATATTTTCGAGCCTTTCTACCCTGCCCATACGGTCAATCCCGCCTGCGACTCTCCGCCTGAGCATTGATTATATTGAGGTGATCTTAGTTGCCTTACCTAGGTTATCGAGGGGGTACTTTGCAGGAGTTATTCTGTGGGTGTCCCGGCCAGGTTGGGGTCGGACAGCACAGTCGCTTTACACATTGAAGCTGAGGGCCACAATAATTGGTTACGAACCTCCACTTGTTGTGTATGGGCGTCTCAATCCTCTCATAGGCGAGACATACCTGCTTCATTCGGGAGCTCACATATCTTGCCCTTGTTTTCTTGTGGTTGGATTTAGATTTTATTGGTGTATGCTTTGTGCACGTTAGCTTGCCTAGGGTTTGTGTAATTTAGAGTCTTTTTCATTTTTGAGTCATTGTGGATACGGGTACGGCTCCTCGCCATTCTTGTTGTTTAGCAGGACTTCCACCTTCTACATCTCCTCCTCCTTTGGGAGAGAGAAGCAGACGGTTTAGGTAGACTCATACCCACATTAATTCACACACGATGGGAGATCATGAAGATGGTATTCCTGAGCTATCTTCTCCACTTCGCGTGGACGACGAAGAGTTTACTCCTACATTTGATCCTTCAACTGATGTGGTTGTATATTTTGAATTTGATCCTTCACAGGAAAGACATACTCACTCTAGCTATGATCCCTCATTCACAGGTCACTGGTATGGGATGCCGGGCGATGAGACTCACCATGAACCTGCAAGCACTAGTTATGTTAGTTATGGCATGTTTGGTAACCCTATGCACGATAGGGCATTTTTTGCCTAAACGGAATTTGATCCTAACACTATGCCCCGGGGCATTCCCATTTCTTTCCATGCAGAGAGATTTGGGAGCACGAGTCATATTAAACCCTCCATCTCGACAGTGGAGACAACATCTCACGTTCGTCCTAGACCTGGTGTTAGTAATCCTATTCGGATACCAGAACCAACACGAGTGACTGTTGGGAATACCACGTACATAATTTCACATGTCCCTTCGTCCTCTATTCCTTGTTCTTTGAAATTTTTTCCTCCCCCTCATTTACATGGTCCTTTGGGCGGGAACGTTACTACGAGTCATGTCCATCTTGCTGCTACTCGCCCAGTTGTGTCATCAGTCCTATGTGAATCAAAATGATCAAGGAGCGCCTCTTAGACCTGTTCAACCTATGCTCCCTTTCCTCGCAACGTTAAATTTGCCTGACTTGTCGAGACTAATGAACGATCCTGTATCTTATGACCTGGCTTGGCCGACTGTCCCTAATAAGCTTCCCTCAGACATTTTCAAGTTTCAGGGCAAACCAGGAGAAGATCCGAGTGAACATGTTACTACATTTCACCTATGGTGCTCTTCTAATTCCTTACATGAAGATTCGATCTGTTTAAGGCTATTTCAACGCACCCTCAGCTGGCCTGCCGCGAAATGGTACATAGAGCTACCTAGGGGGGCATTTGCTTTGTTCGATGACCTAGCTATGACTTTTTTCAACCACTTCCAGCTACCAGTGCATTACGACGTTGGTACTGAACTCTTGTCGACATTTCGGTAAGATAAAGCCACACATATCTCGGACTATATCCAAGAGTGGCGTAGATGGAAGAGATTAATTAAAGCCTTCATACCGCCAGATTTTCTCCTTGAGTGGTTCCTTAAATCGTTACTACCTTATACAGCGAAGGATGTTTCTACATCCAGAGTTTAGAATGAGGAACAAGCCATTTTTAGGGCACAGGAATTGGACTTGATTTATGCTCAATCCGGTTTGTTATATGAGATCATTCCTAATGCTCCACATTCTAGTTTCGACCCTAAGGTCAAACCTGGACCACATGCCGATGGCATTGTTGGTTGTACGAGTACCAAACCTACGGATTCGGTTGTGAAAAAGGTCAGTCAATTATCTATCAACCAATCTGCCTCGGGACAAGCCTTGGCTTCGTCTCAACCCACCCAAATGGCGAGTTTGCTTGTGGTACAATCGTCGGACCAGAAGGGTAACTAGCAACCCAGAAGGAATAAAAAGAAGGGTAAAAATAATCGTAAGGGTGGGAATAGGAATGAAAATTCCAACTCTAATGACAAGAATGCCCGAAATGATGGGGGGGACAAGCAACCTAAATGTAAGGTTAAGTTTTCTTGCAAGTTATGTAAGGATGATCACCTCACTCACTTGTGCCCTCGGATAGAAGAAGCCTTGAGATTCATAGCGTAGGGCCCAGCTGTGCTAACCAACCCTTTACCTCATAATCAAAAGATGAACTCGAGGATCCATGATCAGTGTGGTGAGAATCAAGATCCGCCAGAGGCTTGCAGTGGTCATGGTTGCATCAATATGGTGCATGCTGCTAAGGTTGTGACTCATGCGAAGGACTATGGTTTGTCACAACCAGACCTTGGAAAGGAACCTGCTCCACCCGAGATCCCTTTGCTTATTAAAAGACCTGTGGATAAACCTGAAGTTGCTCCTCGCATTCCTAAGGGAGTCCTTAAGCGTTCGGGGAAAAATCCTAATGCTCGAGCCGCCTAGAACTATTCTGTTGTCGAGGATTTGGGCCACACTCCTTGTGTGATGTCTGCACTCGAAGTACTTCATACTTGTCCTTTGCAAAGGAAAGATTTGCTTTTTGCTCTTGGTGTTCATGATGATAATTATTCCTCTGTCATCAAATTTGAAACTGCGGGACTTCAGCCTTGCTTGCCTTACTATGTGTCTCTCTTGATTCACGTAGAATGTCTTAACATGACCGTCAAAGGCACTATGATTGACGAAGGCATTGCTGCTTCCGTAATGTATTTTGGCATGTTGGAAGGGTTTGGGTTCCCCCAAGTTGTCTAAATCTGCTACCATGTTGACTGCTTTTGATGGTAGATCATTTCGACCGCATGACATTCTTCCTTCTCTGAAAGTCTGTTTGGGAGGGAAGACCATTGCGATAGAGGTCGAGGTGGTTGATGCGCCCCTTTACTACAATTTGTTGCTGGGAAGGAATCGGATGTACAGTATGCAAGCCGTAGGTTCTTCTCTATTTCGAGTGGTATGCTTTCTGTTTAATGGGAAGATAGTTACGATTGATCTAACGTCATTCAAGAATCTTCCTGCTACCGCATCTTTGGGAGCTTCTATCCCGATTGTCCAGCACTCTTAGCCGACAACTAGGAGTGTGGGTGTTGGCATGTATCCATCCCTCATGGGAAGCTTTAGTTGTTCTGCACCCATCCTTATGAAAGGATCTAGTTCCGGTGAGGATTTGTCATCTATAAGATCGGTTTCTTTTCGCACAAACCATATGGAGGATCCTTGGATTCTTCCTACACCGAATCTTTCATGTGAGCTCATCGAAACAGATATGTCGTTGCCTACAACTATGATAGCATATCAAGCTAATCTTGGATCTGTTGCAGAGCCTAGTTCTTCCTCTTCACAGACAGAGGAGGAGGACCCTTATGTACTGCCTGCATGGGTAGTGCAGTCTTCTCACACACATGACTGCCTTGATAGTGTTTTTCCTTCATATGAGGCTATTATTGAGGCTATATCTGGGGTTGATCCACCTTAGGAAGAGTTGCATCATAGATCTTATTTTCTTCCCAAGCTTGACCGTTTGGAGTGTGAAGACTATAGGGAGATTCTTAGTGAGAGAATTGGTAGTTCCATGGTTATGTTAGGCTCTCCTGGTCCGATGGATGATGGAAATATGGAAAATATATCTCCTACCATTCCTATCAATATCTCTCACAATCCTGGCAAGGTTGAGAATGTCTATATTGGGGTAGAATGTTCCCATACTGAGATTCAAGAGTATACCAAGTTGTTCAAAGAATTCGTGATGTATTTGCTTGGTCATATGAGGAAATGCCAGATATCGACCCTTGCATTGTTGAGCATGAGATTAAAACTTATCCTCATGCTAAGCCTGTTCGACAACACTTGTGTGCGATGAATCCTAGGAAAGCACCCGCGATTAAGGATGAGATAGAAAAACTGTTGAATGGTGGTTTTATCTATCCCATTCCCTTGACGAAGTGGGTTTCAAACCTCGTTTTGATTGATAAGAAGCAAGGAACGATCCACATATGCACTGATTTCTGTGACTTGAATCGTGCCTGTCCTAAAGATAATTTTCCCACACCATTTATCGATCAGATTTTGGGTGAGTGTGCGGGAAGCGAGGTATTTTCTTTTATGGACGGCTTTTTTGGATATAATCAGATATAGATTAAACCCAAGAACCAACATAAGACTGCTTTCATTTGTCCTTGGGGTACCTTTGCATATCAAAAGATGCCCTTCGGCCTTAAAAATGCTGGAGCCACTTTTCAGCGGGCTACGACCTTGATCTTCCATGATCTCAAATCGATTATTGAAGTCTTTTTGGATGACCTTGCTGCTCATTCTCGCATGAGAATGCGTCATTCTTACCATTTGAGATTAGTGTTCGAAAGGTGCCGCCATTATTTGGTAAGGTTAAATCCTCACAAGTGCATCTTTTGTGTGAATTCTGGTCACTTATTAGGGTTCATTGTCTCCAAGGAGGGTATAAGAGTCGACCCTTTAAAGGTTGAGGCAATACTTCAATTGTCTCCCTCGAAAAACATTAGACAGCTTCAATGTTTGCAAGGCATGGAAAACTTCTTATGGAGATTCGTCGTGAATTTTGCCAATTTTACTAGAGGCTTTATGCATCTTTTGAAGAAGGACACTACCTTTTGCTGGGATGAGTGAGTCCAGGAGTCCTTTGATGTGCTTAAGCGAGCCCTAGCATCGGCCCTGGTAATTAGTCTGCCCGACTATAGCCGTGACTTTCTAATTTATGTGGCCGCGTCTGTGGTGATGATTGGTATGGTTTTGGTTCAAGAGGATGAGGAGCTCCAATAGCATGTCATATATTATCTAAGCCAGAACCTTATAGATGTGGAGAGTCGTTATTCCCATGTGGAGAATCTTGCCCTAGCTACCGTTCATGCGGTTCAAATATTGAGACACTATTTTCTCCATAGCTAGACCTTGGTGGTTTCCCATGTCAATTTGTTTCAGTTCAACCTGACTAGAAGGATGATAGGGGGGAAGTGTAATAAGTGGATTGTCATCCTGCAAGAATTCGATCTTGAGTTTGTCTCGGAAAAATAAAAAAAATCATTGATTTTTGCAGAGCTTATATCTGATTTCTCGAGCGAGGAGGAGGAGGAAACTTGTGAAGATACGTTTGTCGATGAGCACATCTTCTTGATCTCAACTTTGGATCCATGGTATGGGGAAATTGTTATATATTTACAAACGTTGAAGGTACCTACTCACCTTTCACAGGATGAACGACGACGATTACATAACGTTTCTAAGAATTACCTCATAGTGGATAACACATTGTACCGCCGCGGGATAGATTCCATTTTACGTCATTGTTTAACTCATGAGGAGGCTGAGCTTGTGCTGAATGATTTCCATGGAGGGGCATGTGGTGGTCATTTATCTGGGCTTTCTATAACCCAAAAAATATTGAGAGCGGGTTATTTCTGGCCGTCGATCTGTAAATATTGTGTTAATGCAGTCAAGAAGTACCACCCTTGCTAGGTGTTCGAACGTAATATGCGCTCATGTCTTGCCTCGTTACATCCCATTATCACCGCCGGTCCCTTCACTAAGTGGGGGCTTGATTTCATGGATTGCAACCCAGCTTCACATGGGGGGCGTCATCATATTATCGTGGCTGTTGACTACTTCACGAAATGGGCTAAGGATATTCCTACAGTTAAATCCGATGGTGAGACAGCCGCACACTTTGTATTCAACTAGATTATTACTCAGTTCGGTATTCTTAAAGAGCTTGTCACTGACCATGTTAGGAACTTTCAGAATCGTATGATGGAAGAGTTGGCCTCGAAGTTAGGGTATAAGTAGGAGCATTCTTCTTCTTATTACCCTCAAGTGAATAGACAAGTTGAAGCAGTGAACAAATCACTCAAGTCTATTCTCCAACGAACCGTCGCATAAATCAAGACCAATTGGCATATTATGTTATATCCTACTTTGTGGGATTATAGGACCGTGGTTAAGACTGCCACTGGTTTTTCTCCATATCAGCTTGTACTTGGAGTGGAGTCTATCTTGCCGATTGAGTGCGAGATCCCTTCTTTGAAGCTAGCCATAGAGCTCTTATCGGACACTTCTCCATTGGAGGAATGTTTGGTCCATTTAAAGTAGCTTGATGAGCAACGTCGAGATGCTCTAGTGGCTTTAGAGTTGAATAAGCATTGTATTAAGTTCCAGTATGATAAATCTATCCGTCCAAGGAGGCTTAGTGAAGGAGATTTGGTCATTTTGTGGGATCAAGCTAAAGAAACCTTGGGGGCAGGCAAATTCAACCCCATGTGGCATGGTCCTTACGTGGTTAAACGTGTGTTAGAGAAGGATGCTTATGAGCTAGTAGATTACGAGGGGACGGCCTTGGCAGAGCCTAGAAATGGGCTCTATCTTAAAAAGTACTATGCATTATTTTCAGCTAGGGCTGGCTATTGTATATTATTGTACAACATTTTGCATAGCTAGGTATTTCTTATGGTGATCAGGTTTGTTGATTAGCTTTTGTTTTTTATGGCAGATGTCAATAGAGTCTTCCATATATATAGGATTCGTGGATGGTGCAAGCCGTCACACTCAACACTCAGCCTCTGCTACTTGGGTGATTTATACTCCTATGGGTCAGGTATTGTCTTCAGGAGGCATATGTTTACGACCCTCTTCAAACAATGTTGTTGAATATAGTGCCATTATCGAGCTTCTATGAGATGCCATTTCACATGGTGTTCTCTCTCTTGAGGTACATCTTGATTCGGAGTTAGTAGTGTCACAGCTTAATGGCTTGTATCATGTTATAGATTCAACATTATTACGAATATTCTTACGTGTGAGATTGTTAGAATGGAAATTTGAAAACATAACATACATACATGTTCCAAGAATTAATAATCAAGTTGCCGACTCATATGTTAACTACGTGTTAGATTGGAATTTGTTTCATAGACAGTAAGCTCATCACAAACATAAGTTTTTACACATGTAAATAAATAAACTGATCATCATAAAATTTTTTCATTAAAACATCCAAAATGTGATAATACATAGTGTCATAATACAAAAATGGGGCTCTCGAGCCACCAAAATATGAATACACGACAGTACAAAATGTATCACTCCCAGGTATCTAAGCCTGGGGAGGAGGAGGGGGGTTTTGATCGTGGAATGTCACCACAGCTCTAGCCAGTCGTCTGAATAACCGCACCCATGCTCGTGGCACACCCACCACTTGATGTTGCATGGCCTCAGGCAGGTCCTCGACCTGCGCCATGGGTACCTTGTGTGTTTGCCTCACGAAGTTGGTATGAATGCTTTGGAGTGTCTGCTCCACATCCACACCCTTAATGTCATCTCCTCTTCCCCTCCGTCTATGACGAGAGAATCCTTCAGGCCGCCGTGGTCCTACATATGCATACACATGATAGGATGTCACTATGTGTTGTCATGCAAAAACATGTCTTTTTGATTCCATATATCAAAAAACACAAAAATTAAATAAATAAAAAAATATTAAAAAGAGGGTTGGGATTCATTACCAATGTCACCGTATGCCGATCCTGGTGGTAATGGCATGTCGGGGTCTCCTTGGAAATCTATCCCCGCATAGGGGTAATCATCGATGGCAACTATCTGTCGTCGCCACCATGGAAAGAAATCAGCTGGATAGGGGTTGGACACCCTACCTCCACCTAGTCTACACATCACATCTACCCAACGTCATTGGGATAGATCTCAAACCCCGTGAAGAGGAACGTTAACTCTAGGGCTCAATGCCGGAACACGCTCGAAGAAAAACATGCTCAGTATGCTACTGAAACCAAAGTTTCGTACTCTGGCCATCTTGCATTGACTGAGCTGGTGTTTCATGTTGCCCAGTAGTGCAGTGCTCCAATCGTACACAATGGGTCTCATGCAATCCACTGCATAGAACATCAGAGGCTGCGAGGCCTGGTGGAGTGAAGCTAGCCCTGCCATCCTACCCAGTGTCAGTAGTATGGCCTTTAGGCCTAGCACCTGTATGGAGTTAGTTGGGATTTGACTCTTGACCTTCTCTAGGTTCGGATAACAATACACAACTATGTACTCATCGATGGTGAGGCCACCTCCGGGCCCACGAGACCATAAGTTCACCACTTCCCCCCGTCGGGAAAGTCCAGTAATAAAGTATATGTCCTCCACTTCTATGGTGAGGGACATCCCATCAATCTGGAAAGACTCTGAGTCTGGATCCTAGTAGTCTACTAGCATCTGCAACAGTCTTGGTTTATCCCTTAAGCCACCAAGAAACCAAAACTTGTAGAGCCCGCATGCACGAAGATCCTATTGTGCCATTATATCACCACAAACTGCTTCTTCTACATCCCCGTGCTCACATTCTCTCCATTATAGAACCATCCTGCACATTAAATTCAAGCTTGAGTCATTAGAAAACTTAAAAAACCTTGAACGCAGCCTCATACACAACTATTTGCTAAACAGCCACGTATGTACGTGACTTTGAGGGCATTTTCTGTGTATATCCAGCCATATATGCGAAAAAACCCTCGATTTTCATGTGGGATGTAGCATGCACTTTAGAATGGCCTAGAATCCTGATTTGGTGCCCATGCCGATAGTTTTGTCCTTTAGGGTGTGGGAGTCCATTGTATAGTATTGCCATGACATTTCGCAAGAGCCTCATACTCCTCTTGATCTTTTTCCGGCCTATTTCCCCCGGATTCCCCTATGTCAAGTTGTAATTGCATTATCATGAGATTTTCCTGCCTCATTGAGCCTTATGCCGACTTCCTTTAATTTAAGTATCAGCCATATAGCCTGAGCTTGTATCATGTCTAGCCGTGCAGAGCCATTTTATATATTGTTTGCAGCTTGATTCCCTATTTTACCAGGAGGGGACTTTCCCTCGAGTGTCGCTATCCTACACATGTATCCTTGCATTGAGCATAGGTATGTTCCACTGCTTGGAACTAGTTTGCTTGCCCGTTTTGACACTCATCTCCTCCTAGTTTGTAACTTTAATGCAGTTTTATTCTTTTTCAAGATTTCCAAATATTTGAAAAAGTCCAAAAAAAAAAAATTAAAAAACCAAAAAGCCGGACAAGGAAAGATGTTATCTTTGGCAGTAGTCGAGTCGTGTTGCCTTTGAACAGAGCACTGTATATCACATCCATTGGTTGGGTTAATGGTTTGAATTTAGGAGCTGTATTTGTTTATCTGAGTTTATCTCCACCTTCGGGTTAAGCTTCCAGTCCCTATGGAGCCTCTGTTGATGCCTCTTGTGTCGCAGAGATGTCCCAGTCTATGCTACCTATATTCAGTTACCATTTACCGTTATTCTCTAGTTCGAAGGAAGTTGAAACTTGAGTCGACCATTCCTCAGTTATCTTGAGTTTGCATGTCAGCCATTCCCGGTAGAGTTACTGGTTTATGCACTTTATGATCGAGTCCTTCCACATTATACAACTTTACTGAGTACCTCATGTTGGATGATGGGGGATGCCTTAATGCCCTCCTTCCAGCAGATTTCATCCCATCAACTTCAGATCATTTATTTTGGGATAGGAATCTAGAGTCATCTTTGAGTGCCTTGAGACTTGCAGTCATCAGTGGCAGGTTCTCTCACCATCGACAGTTCTTTGGGAATACATCAATGTCCCCTGATCGATGGATTCTCTCAAGTGTTTGACCTCAACACATTTATTCACACTTGTTAATTTTCACTCTAGTGCCTTGATTCCCATTTTCATTATTGGTGGGTGATCTCACGTCTGTTAATGGTATACATCAATGACTGGTAATCAGACAATGGAATACTATGTTTGACCTTGACACCTCTATTCACATAGTAGGACATGTACTCATAGCGATTTGTGTAGAAGACCTTCCAGAGTTGTGGCATCTCATATATGCTACCTCCTTGATCGTGCCAGTGTTCATGAGATTTCAGCTCTCATGACTTGATTCCAGTAGATGTCAGATATTTCCAACCATTATGGAGATCTTGATCCATTGTATATCTTCAGTCTTCATGGATATCTTCATCATGGAGATTCTGATCTATGTATATTGTACGTGGCGATGACCACATATGTCATATTGTATCATGCCTATTCATGGCCATTGTACTCTTATGTATCCAGGACTGCTATATGTATTCGCAGTTATATGTATAGTTGTATCATTGTATAGTGCTAATTGGGTGGCCGGTTCTTCCACTGGGTTCTTCATCACTTCATTTCTGGGATGGACTTATAATGTATTTCGGCCATCGTATGACCCCTCTGACCTCACACATTAGGGGGCATCTATTATAGCTGATTTTACCACACATGGTGAATCACACTTTTATGGCCTTCCCTGTCCCTATGCAGATGCCTTAGACCCCATGGACCATTTTTGTTCCTTTGATGTTTCCTAGACCATCCCTAAAAACATGCTTAAATTTCCATACGTGACTTAAGCCCTTTATCGCGTATATACATGGGTTTGACCTATAAAACCACGTACATCGGGATGTGTGCAAAAATCCAAATTCTTTTGGAGTTTTCCTTTATGTGGATCCGACTCACTTGTCTCCTGGCCTTCCATATGCCTTGAGATCGCTCGGATTCGACCTTTCATTACCCCATTGATGAGCTATATAAGGAACCGTTTGGATACATTGAAGGCATATCAGAAATTAAGAGAAAGATAGCTATAGTCTATTGTTGCCGAAACTTGTGCTTGAGTCTGCATCCCCTTTGTCCCTTGGAGCACTTTTGTGTTCTTCCCAAGCTTACCTTTTTCTTGTGAGCTTGCTATCGAGAGATGGAGGATTGAAGTGATGGAGGCCCAAGTGGGGGACTCGGTTTCTCCGATTCGCAGACGTGCCGACAGAGGTTGTATTCATTGTAATCTCTAATTTTATATCAATAGAAATATCTTTTCCTGTCCAATAATGTGTGTTTGAATGAATATTTTATCCATGGATGATTTCAAATGCTTATATGTTATTGATTATATATGCTAGAGTAGAGCTAACACAATTGTATATAGTATTCTTGTCTTGTTTATTGAATGTTGAGGAAGCAATTAATCAATTCAAGTTGAAGTTGGAAAGCTCAACGGAGATCTACACCAACCATTCAGAATAAGGTACGAATCGAGATCCTTTAGTGTTAGTTGTTTGGTTTCTCTTGCATATAGGAAAGGATTGATTTCTGGAGTTAAGTTGTCTGTTGTGGTACCCCAAGCCATAGGAATTTCTCCCCATAACAGAATTGGCGACTCCGCTGGGGAGTTCCTAGTAGTTGTCCTTTGGGGGTTTTTATCGGCATTCAATGTTCTTGAGTTGCTCTTATTTCTCTGTTTCTGTGTCAGGTATGGGGGCATGTTTTTCTGGTAGTGTCTGAATTGGTGTGAATTTTGTCTCAGTTCATCTATTTTCCTTTATTTTTATACATTTCTCTTCCTGTATGTGAGTTTTTTTACTCACAATCGCATATACACGCGGCTTTGACTGCTATATCTGTGTACATACACGGGTTTACTACAAACAGTCGCGTATGCCCTTAGTTTTTCCTTCTAGAGGAAGATTGATTGTTGCTGGGTGAATTTTAATGATTGTTGAGTCTCCTTTGATACTGCTAGAGTCTGTATACACCTCTGTTTCTGACCAGAGACACTTTTTTTTACGGTAATTTTTTTTTTAAAGAAGGTTCTTGTCATTGCATTTTCGATTTTTTGTTTTGGGATTAGTGCATTAGATTTCTTTTACCTTAGTACTTTGTGTGAGTGCTGTTTGATGGTGCTTGCTGAGTTTGGGGGTAGTAGAATCATTCTTTTGCTTTAGTATCTCATTTTTATTCAAAAAATCCCAAATATTTTCTTTTTTGCATCATTATGCATTGCACTTTGCATTTTGCATGGTACTTGCACTAGATTTCCTTAGAGTATTAGTCAGGAATTCATATAGGAATGATTGCATTTGTCATTTGAAGAAAAAATTTGCATTTCATGTAGTAGCATGCCTTGTTTTTCATTCGACACAATGCATTTGCATTGATTGTTAGGTGTGCATTTTATTTCATGTTGCATCATAACACCATTGGTTGCACGGCCATCTACCTCTTTTGAGTAATAAAGCCAAATAAAATCAACTCTTAATTAAAATAGATTACACTATTTTCTTTGATAGGGTACACCAACAAGATTAGGTTTTAGGGTCTTGGAATAGTTCATTGTGAGTAAATTCTCCAAGACCACTAAACAACAACATGTATGTGTCTGTCCAGGTGAGAGTGTGAAATTCCTTGGTATAATTAGTGTTTCTCAGGATCCCCCTCACAAAAGGGAATTAAGCACGAGGCAGTGTGAGCGGTTATTGATTGGGATGACCCCTAGTCATAACTGAGTAGCACCGAAGATATTTCCAGGATTGTATTCGTATCTGGGGGCTCTTTCGAAAGTTTCGGGCCTTGCTACCCTACCCATACGGTCAATCCCGCCCGTGACTATCCACCTGAGCATTGAATATATTGAGGTGACCTTAGTTTCCTTACCTAGGTTATCGAGGGGGTACTTTGTAGGGGTTATTTTGTGGGTGTTCCGGCCAGGTTGGGGTCAGATAGCATAGTCACTTTACGCATTGAAGCTGAGGGCCACAATAATTGGTTACGAACCTCCGCTTGTTGTGTATGGGAGTCTCAAGCCTCTCCTAGGAGAGACATACCTGCTTCATTTGGGAGCTCACATATCCTTCCCTTGTTTGCTTATGGTTGGCTTTAGATTTTATTGGTGTATGCTCTGTGCACATTAGCTTGCCTAGGGTTTGCATAATTTAGAGAGTCTTTTTCATTTTTGAGTCGTTGTGGATACGGGTACGACTCCTCACCATTCTCATCCTTTAGAAGGACTTTGTCCTTCTACATCTCCTCCTCCTTTGGGATAGAGAAGCAGACGGTCCAGGTGGACTCATACCCACATTGATTCACACATGATGGGAGATCATGAAGATGGTATTCCTGACCTGTCTTCTCCACTTCGCATGGACGACGGAGAGTTTACTCCTACATTTGATCCTTCACTTGATGCGGTTGCACATTATGAGTTTGATCCTTCACATGAAAGACATACTCACTCTAGCTATGATCCCTCATTCGCAGGTCACCGGTATGGAATGCTGAGCGACGAGACTCACCATGAACCTGCTAGCACTAGTTATGTTAGTTATGGCATGTTTGGTAACCCTATGCACGATACGACATTTTTTGCTGAAATGGAATTTGATCCTAACACTATGCCTGGGGGCATTCCCATTTCTTTCCATGCGGAGAGATTTGGGAGCATGAGTCATATTACACCCTCCATCCTGACAGTGGAGGCTACATCTCACATTCGTCCTAGACCTGGTGTTAGTAATCCTATTTAGATACCAGAACCAACACTGTTGGTCAGAATACTACGTACATAATCTCACATGTCCCTTCGTCCTCTATTCCTTGTTCTTCGAATGCTTTTCCTCCCCCTCATTTACGTGTTCCTTTAGGTTGGAACGTTGCTACGAGTCATGTCTGTACTGCTGCTACTCGCCCAGTTGTGTCTCACACTCAAGTACCTCCTATTGTGTTGGGAGGTCGTATTCCTACTTCTGAAGGTCATGTTATTACTTCCGGAGCGTATATTCCTTCTTACGGAGTGTCTCATGGGACATCTCATGGGATGTATTATGGACCTTATTATAGACCGCAGTATGCATAGACTTATTCACCTTATGGGTATGGGTATCAACAACCTGCTTACTCTCCGAACTATGGCTTTGTAGCTCCACATAGTCAAGGTACACCACATTATGGTGCTTCCATGCCACCCTATACGGGTTAAATGGGAGGAGGCTACTATGGCCATGGCCATGGTGGTTATGGTCATTAGTCCTATGTGAATCAAAATTATCAGGGAGCACCTCTTAGACCTGCTCAACCTAGGCTCCCTTTCCTTGCAACATTAAATTTGCCTGACTTGTCGAGACTAATGGACGATCCAGTATCCTATGACCCGGCTTGGTTGGTTGTCCCTAATAAGCTTCCCTCAGACATTGCCAAGTTCGAGGGCAAACCAGGAAAGATCTGAGTGAACATGTTACTACATTTCACCTATGGTGCTCTTCTAATTCCTTACACGAATATTCGATCCGTTTAAGGCTACTTCAACACACCCTCACCGGGCCTGCCGCAAAATAATACATAGAGCTACCTAGGGGGGCATTCGCTTTGTTTGATTACCTAGATATGAATTTTCTCAACCACTTCCATCTACCATTGCATTACGACGTTGGTACTAAACTCTTGTCAACATTCCAGCAAGATAAATCCACACATGTCTCGGACCATATCCAAGAGTGGCGTAGATGGAAGAGATTGATTAAAGCCTTCATACCGCCGGAGTTTCTCCTCGAGTGGTTCCTTAAATCGTTACTACCTTATATAGCGAAGGATGTTTCTACATTCAGAGTTTAGAACGAGGAACAAGCCATTTTTAGGGCACAGGAATTGGACTTGATTTATGCTCAATCCATTTTGTTATATGAGATCATTCCTAATGCTTCGCGTTCTAGTTTCGACCCTAAGGTCAAACCTGGACCAAATACCGATGGAATTGTTGGTTGTACGAGTACCAAACCTGTGGATTCAGTTGTGAAAAAGGTTATTCAATTATCTATCAACCAATCTTCCTCGGGACAAGCCTTGCCTTCATCTCAACCCACCCAAACGGCGAGTGTGCTTATGGTACAATCGTTGGACCAGAAGGGTAACCAGCAACCCGAAAGGAATAAAAAGAAAGGTAAAAATAATCGTAAGGGTGGGAATAGGAATGAAAATTCCAACTCTAATGACAAGAACACTCGAAATTCCGGGGGGTACAAGCAACCTAAATGTAAGGTTAAGTTTCCTTACAAGTTATGTAAGGATGATCACCTCACTCACTTGTGCCCTCCGATAGAACAATCCTCGAGATTCATAGCACAGGGCCCAGCTATGCTAACCAACCCTTTACCTCATAATCAAAACATGAACTTGAGGACCCATGAATAGTCTGGTGAGGATCAAGATCTGCCAGAGGCTTGCAGTGGTCATGGTTGCATCAATATGGTGCATGCTGCTAAGGTTGTGACTTGTGCGAAGGACTATGGTTCGTCACAACCAGACCTTGTAAAGGAACCTGCTCCACCCGAGAGCCCTTTGCATATTGTAAAACCTGTGGATAAACCTAAAGTTGCTCCTCGCATTCCTAAGGGAGTCGTTAATCATTCGGGGCACAATCCTAATGCCCAAGACACCCAGAACTATTCTGTTGTTGAGGATTTGGGCCACACTCCTTGTGCGATGTCTGCACTCGAAGTACTTCAGAGTTGTCCTTCGCAAAGGAAAGCTTTGCTTTCTGCTCTTGGTGTTCAAGGTGATACTTATTCCTCTGTCATCAAATTTGAAACTGCGGGACTTCAGCCTCGCTTGCCCTACTATGTGTCTCTCTTGATTCACGTAGAATGTCTTAACATGATCGTCAAATGCACTGTGATTGAAAAAGGCACTGCTGCTTCCGTAATGCCTTTGGCATGTTGGAAGGGTTTGGGTTCCCTCGAGTTGTCTAAATCTACTACCATGTTGACTGCTTTTGATGGTAGATCGTTTTGACCACACGACATTCTTCCTTCTCTTAAAGTCCATTTGGGAATGTTTGAGGGAAGTTTGGTTGGCATGGGAGACCAAATTTTTTTATGGTGGATAGGTTCATTTGTTAACAGAGCCAAATCAGGCAGGTTGAGACGTGCCATGAAAGGAAGGTTTGACCCCAGGTTGATGTGAGATGGGGTAGCCATGGTGGTGGGATTTTCAGGTGCATAATGCACTGCATAGCTGGGGGTACTTGTGGCACCATTGTGGACGGGCCAGTGCCCCCAAGTGTGGTGGGAGGTATAGTGTGGGTGGAAGGGCCACTGCCCCCATGTAAGACAGGAGGGGTAGTGTAGGTGGAAGGGCCACTGGCCCCATGTGTTGCAGGTGGGACAACTTGACTGGTCAATATGGGTGGTGGTAGTTTGCTTATGACGGTTTGCATAACCATGCTGGGGCCACCTGCAGGGTTGTTGGTAATAGTTTGTGGTGTGGACATGGGTCCACTAGCAATTACTATGCCAAAAAATGGATCTAGGTTTGCACCAGCCATGGTGCTTGATGGTGCAGTGTGCAGATCTGGTTCAGACTGATATGGGTTTGAATATGAATCAGAGGCTGTGTGGCCTTCTGATGGTGTGGAAGGTCATCAAGAATGGTCTCGACAGTGTCAGTTTAATGAATTGAACTGTGGTGGTTTTCCTCTTAGGCGTGAGGAAGAGCATGAGGGATCAATGGTGTCAAATTTGTATGTCAAAATGGTGGGAATGATTTTTGGACCCCGGTTTCAATGGCTTCCTATTGGTTGTAGGTGGTCACTCAGCCACCAAGACTGCCAGAAGACAGCGCTTGGATTTTTCCTCATGGGAGTGCTACTCAGTCGGTGGGGGTCGTTGCCCGTTTCGCTTGGCAATTCCTCTCAGTAGCCAGCTACTTTGGGGTTCTCGTGGTACTCCTCACGTTGATTTTTTGGGCTGAGCCCAAGTACTTCCCACAGTTAAGATAGTTAGGGACTTATGTCCTCAAAGACTGCAGATGTTTAACTTAGTGTAAATTGTAAATTTTACTGGCTCACTCAGCGTCATGAATTGAGTTGGGTTGATTTATATGGTATGGTGTGTATGTATTTTTTTTTTCTGTTATATCTGGTGGTTGCTTAAATGGTTTATGAATATTCCATAGAGTTCATAACTTTGTGATGAAAGCAGTAAATAGTAATCAGAAATTTTTAGACATGTACCATTTGTGATCCTAAACTATGATAGCCTGACTAAGTGACTACCTTGCACCTATATTTCTCTTCAACCAGGAGAGGGTGCTAGGCCTTTAACACAATGGGACTTATCCCATATGTAGATCCACAGGTCACCCTCTAGATGTAAGGTTGGTCAACAGGGAGGATGCTGAGTGCTGTGAGAATCTCTCCTTCTCTACCCCCTCTACCTTCCAAGACACCCATTTTTAGTGGCTTTGAAAAATAATAGGTGAAGTGCCTATTACTATATGAGATTCACCCTTCGTCTTATCCCAAAATACCCCAAAGAGTGATGACTGGGTAGAGGAGGAAGGGTTAGGCAAGACGTTGATTTTAAGTAAATTTTAATCAAGCTATGTTCATTAACCCATTAAGCATTGATTTACACTTTGATTTAATAAATCTTTGTTCTGTAAATGAAATGAACAAGAACAGAAACAAAAACAGAAATAAAAACAGTTTGGATGGACAGAGGAGGTTGAGCCGCATTGACAATCCTTAACTTCAAAAAGTCAAACTCTGAGTGACATATTGGACTTTTCGGGTCAAATGTGGCGAGGGGGTCGCCAAATGTTTCCAGAAACAGGCAAGGGGTCACTCAGAATTTGCAGACAGAAGTGGGCTGAATTTTGGAAGGGGTCACACCTTTCAGGGATAAATAGGCAACCTGGTTGCACCTGTGAGGCTAGAATGAGCGACATGGTCCCCTCTCTGGGCCCGATAAGAGCGACCTGCTTTAGAAACTGAATTTTTTTTAACCTTGAGTCAGATCTGACTGATAGTAACTTGTACTATGGCCAAATGGACTCAGATTTTCCTTGAGGAGGCTCGGAAGTAACTGGAAATGTAAATAAACAAGAATCTAATTTAAATTTTAACAGAAAATTAAACTAGGGCAAAAAAGAGAACTAAAAACTGAAACTTTGAAAAATAAACCTAGGGATCCTGTGGGATCGACGTGGTATGGTTGCCAGTTCTGTAGTAGGGATTTCTCCCTTGCTACAGGGAAGGAATGGCTACCTTCTATCTATAGGAAGGAAGGATAGGGTTCCTGCTGGTAATGCAAGAAAAACTGAGTAGAAATGAAGCAAATAACAGAAAGGAAAGAGATGGAAACCCTACACACAAGGCTAGACTACAGAACCCTGCATACACTTGTTAGAACATGAAATAAACTTGCAATCAAACTGAGTTAGAAAAAAACTAAAATAAAAATGACATTAAACAAAAGATTATACCTCTTGGTGGAAATGGGCCACCATGCCCTAGCTTGGAGAAGCACCTCTCTCTTGGCAATGGGGGAGCTATGGCTCAAAGGGAAAATGGATGAGAGGGAGTGTGGGTGACTTGAGAGGCAAATGGTCTCAAGGCATCCACTCAGGAAGCATAATAGTATGCAAGGGAGGAATTCTTTGAGAGTGACCCCCACCCCTCTATTTATATCATTTTTAGGGTTTTAAGCCCCTGGTTAGGGCTTTAGCCCCTTTTTTTTGCTTTTAGCCCCTTTTGCTCAATCTTTAGCTCCTTTTAGGGTTTTAGGATCCTTTGAGGGGTTTTAGCCCCTTTTTGGAGGCTTTAGCTCCTATGAGAGCTATTTAGGCTCTTTTTAGGTGTTTTTAAGCCCTTTTTCATGTTTTTAAGCCTTCTTAAGGGTGTGGGGGTCAAATGGGGTCAAATGAGGGTCGTGTATGGGTGTCCTTGGGTGGTGTAGGCCATGTAGAGTTGAGTGAGGGATTTTTTAGGTTAACAGGGTCCGTAAAAAAATGCCGAGTGGGTACTCGTTGGATGTGGAATTTAATTTCGCATCCAATGAGCTCTCTCGAACGAAATTTGAGTAAAAACACAAGGAGATATGTCAAAAATATGAACAAAAAAAGTAGTTTTTTTTATGATACCTGTCCCAAAATTTATTTTAAAAAAATGTTTAAGACCTATACGGTATTTCAAATTTAAAACAATTTCATTGGCTAATACATGATGACATGGAATTTGAATTAGAGTTAAAAGGCCCATTTTGAGTTGAAATTTTCGCTAATGTGTCTTTCTTGGAGCATTAATTTAGGTTTCTGAAGTCAACACATAACCTGATCTCAACATTTTTCTTCCTCACTACCACTAGTTTTGTAATCCATTTAGAATACCTAAGTGGGATTATGATTTTTTCATTAAGGAGCTTATTTATTTCTTTCTCAATCACGGGTAGTAAGATAGGACTGATGGATCTTAGCTTTTGTTTGAAAGGGATGGTGTCCTTCTCTAGGGGAATCCTGTGTTGGATGATATTACTGTCATAGGTTTTTAGGTCATTGTATTCCCAAGCAAATATATTAGCAAACTCTTTCATCAGACTGCAAAATTTTGACCTTTGATTAGCAGTCAACCTAGCGGACAAAGTTATGAATTTTGGATGACTTTGGCTACCTATATTGTACTCATGGATAGTAGGGTATTTCTCTATTTTCACAGGTTTGAAGGGGTTATCATTATGATCAAAGAGCTCTTCAAGGGGTACTAGGCCCCGAGGTATATAATTTCAAGGAAACTGAACGATATTCTGTTTGCCTATTTTATCTTTTGATTTGGGCCTCTGGGATTCTTCCATATTTAGGTTTTCTTGATCAATATGCATATCAGAAAATTCATCTACAACCTGGAGAAATTTACTAAGTTTATCATCATTTTCAAAGACTTCCCAAAATTTCACATTATCAGGGAGGGATGGCCTGTACTTGACTTGGATTTCATATCTCAGCTTAGGAGGCAAAGGGGGGATGAACATACTTGTAGAGATAGTAAGGGAATCAGTTAGATGGTTCATAGCTCTAGGTATATAGGAGAGCTCAAAAAACATGAAAGAGTCCCTGAGTTTCCATACCTTATCTCTGTATGCTTTCAGCCTAGCATTCTTTGCTTGAAAAGTATTGTTCACTTGCAATATGATGAGATCTGCATCTCCAAACATCTTCAGGCACATGATTCCCATTTCTTTTGCAGCCTTCACTCCCAACAACAAGGCCTCATACTTTGATATGTTGTTAGTAGTCTTAAAATCAAGCTTATAAGACAAATGGATAGTCTCTTTTGAAGGAGAAAACATAACTACACCTACATCTGTTAAGGCTTGGGTGCTGGCCCCATCAAAAAATATGCTCTAGACAGAGGTGGTCACTTCTTCAGGTTTCTGATAGGTGGGCCTTGTAAGCTGCATGGTTATTTGCTGGGAATAAGCTATATGTAGAATGCATGCCCCAAAGTCTGTGTCTATTACATAGATGGGATGGTTTACAAATTTCTTTTCATTACTGATGATGTAGGCAAGATGATTTTCCTTGTAGAGTCTCTTGGTCTCTACTCCAAACATTAGGATTGTAGCATATGTAAGATCCATATGTAGGGTACCACCTAGACTTTTACTCCATGAGCGAGACAAGAGGAGGCCAAAATTAGGGGGGATGTCAGCCACTACTATGTCCATCACTATGCTTTTTGAAGGCAACTGGGACAGGTTTATGACAATGTCTTTTATGAGGCCTAGGGATTTGACCTTCCTAGAGTCAAAATAGAAAATATCATGGTAGGGTTTTGTAATGTTTAGGCCAAGCTCATCCATCACTGATTTTGGCGTTAGGTTGTGGGATGATCCTGAGTCAAGCAAATAGTTGTGAAGGATATTGTCATGGATGTTCAGGGATATATATAAGGGTGGAAAAGACTCATCTAGCTCTTCAACCATAGGGCCTTGGGTTATTGTGGGCTTATCATCTTGTAAATTGACAAAGTCAACATCTATGGGTGTCCTTAGTTGAAGAGATTTCAGTATAGATGACTTAAATGAATCATTCTTCATCAGTTCTATCAATGGAAAATGGATTTTCAATTTATTAATTTCTGACTCAAGATTGAAAGAACAATACAGCTTGTCAGAAGTTCTTACCTCTTATGCTGGACCTTTGAGTTGAATAGGATCACGGGCTAATGGATGTAAGGGCCTTTGCTGCTATTTTGGAGGAGCAACCATCTTCTGTGCAGGAGCATCAATCGTTTTAGCAGGAGGAGCAGGATGCTTTGTAGGGGCAGGAATCTTCTTTATAGGAGCAACAATTCTAGACCTTAGATTGTAACCTTCTTGATCATCTGCCTGATACAAGGCCTCTTCAATGATCTGTTCATTCATGAGGGATTCCTCATAGTCTTCTTGTGTCAAGAAGTAGTGGTCAACTTCATCTTCTGTGCAATTGATGTTGTCTTCTTCATCTCCTCCTTCCTAAGTAAGCTCTTGTTCTTCTTCTAGCATAGCATTTTGGAAAGGAGCTATGATTCTTTGTTCCTCAGCTTGATTCCTATCCCTTTGAAGGATTTGAGCTGGTGGATTATTTCTTCAGCAAGAGACAAAATTAGGGTTTATGGGAGCAAAATCATTTGGCCCTTTACCTCTCATAGGTATTTTCCGTTAGTCTTTACGTCTAGACATTTCAGCTGTTAAATTTTCCAACATTTTGGCCATTTTCTCCATTTTATTATCTAATGTAGAAACCCCTAAAGGATTCGAGGATTGCTTCTTCTTGTCCATTTTTCCCTTAACCTTCTGAGATGCAACGATATTAGACTCAACTTCAAGAGCAACATCTTGCATGAGTGACAAAGAAGCAGATATTCTTTCTCTGAGAAGAAGACAGAACTCGGAATCAAAAGCATTGGCATAAGTGATTTTGGCTGGAGTATCAATAGGCTTGATCTCAGCAGGAATCTTGCTAAACATTTTGTTAAACCTTTTTGTGAAATTCGAAACAGACTCACCATTCTCTATCCTCAAATTACTAAATTTCGTGATATAGCAAAGGTGGTCTCTTCTTTCTCCCCAATGCTTAAAAAATATGTCATCTAGAGATTCAATGCCAGCTACTGATCTAGCAGATAACTCTTTGAAACATTTCCTAGCTTGACCATCTAGACTTTGCACAAAAACCCTAGTCCACACATCTTCTTGTTCAATGTTTCTATTCTTAGCATAACTGTAGAATGCCTCTAAATTCTCATGAGCTTTAAAGTCTCCCTCCCTAGTAAAATTAGGCATATATTTTAGATAATCTCCAGTACGCATAGCAGAAAGGGGGTTAGGCAAATTTAGAAGGGCATTTCTGGCAATGAGGATCCTTTCCATCTTGGTCAGAGGGGAAACCATATTGGAAGTGGGTATGGAAAGGGAAGAAGTAGATGTTGTTGGTGTGAGTGGTAGCTGAGGAAGTATAAATGGTAGATCTACCTCAGTGGGGTTGCCAAGGACTAGATCTACACAATAAAAAGTGCTTGAAGATTCCCCAACCTTCAAATTTTCTGATTCACTTATAAATTCCCGAGAACTATATGATTTAGTAGAAGAATATTTAAAGGGAGTTCTATTTGATATAACAGGAGAAATACCTCTGGAAGTACTTGATGCATCTCCCCTTGCAGATATGGAAGCCTTCCTTTGTGAAGCTCTTCCTCTCCTTAAAATATTTTCAGTATCTGAAACAGGTGCTACTGGTGGCCTTTGATGATTTGCTCTGGCACTTGGTCTTCTCAAAGCCACCTTATTCCAATGGAGTCTCCAGATAGATGATTACAACCCAAACAGTTTCCCCACTTTGTCTATCATCAAAGTAGGATCTATGTCGTCCCCCAAGGAAGCTGATCTTCAACCTCTTCTCCCCGACAACGATGCCAATTTGTTAGCTCTCTAGGAAAATCCTCTAGGTTGCAGGTCGAGGATTCCTGGTAACTTCAATATTTTTAAAATGATTTACTCAATGGATCAAGTTAGATGACCAATAAGACCTCACTCACTCAATACATACATAATACTCAATCAAATAGACAAGGCTTCTAACTATCAATGTTCAGAGGGTTTGTAATAAAGGAAAATAGATGAAGAACTCACTATGCTAGTATATTCACACATAAGGCACTCACATATGAATGGCTGATCATAAAAAAGAAAAGATACTTGTAATTCCAATAACCCACACAGAGATAGGATGACAACTATCTTGCATTAAGTAAATAGAATAAACATGAATGAAACATCCAAGCACAAGTACAGAACAAAAAGAAGATGAAAGTTGAACATGGAATGGAAAAAGAGCTTGTATTAAGTGACAAAGCACATGAGAAGCTTGAATACAATAAGTGTCTAAAAAGTCTCCAAAGTCGAACCCTTGCTTCTACATTAGTCACATAATTTATAGCATTTACAAAATTTATTTCAGATCCTGAAAAAGTGGATCGAATTTACTAAAAATAGATAATCATAAATGTTTGTAAAAAATAGGTCAAAACACTATCTTAAATGCCAATCTACCTAACTCCAAAACCTTCCTACTCCTTGAAGTCTTTAATAGCTGAAGTGGAAACTGAAATAGAACTCGAACTTGCCATCTGGCAGACAAGTTATGCTTTGTCAGAGTAGGTAGGGTTTGTGACCTAATTCACCTCGTTGGCACCTTCAAAATCGAAGCAGAGCCAAAATACTGGTGACTTTAATTAATTTCCAACCTTATTAATCATCCATGAGGTGTTTGGATCAACAAAAGTCAATTATGTGTTAAACTATGTCTTTCTGCACTGTTCTGCACTTTCGATGGATAAAAAAGAAAATTTTTGGGCCTGTAAGCTGCTGAAAGCTCTATTTTCGGTGGCTAATGAACAACTACAGTGTTTTCCTAAGCCATCGGAAGCTCTGTTTTAAAATTTTAATCAAAACTGTCAGCACACTTTACCCTATTGTTTTAAGGCTTTAGTGTTGTCCCTTTGAGTCTCTGCAGCTTTCCTAGGGTTTGGATTGGCAGTAGTATCACAGGCTGCTTTTGGGCCAAAGAGGCTCATTGCCACTTCTTCTATGGTTTTCAGCTTCTGGTGATATTGAGGCTGAGGGATAGAATTCCTTGTTTGCAACTTGGACAACCTAATTTTCTTGTAGAGCCTTACTTTCTCTTTCCTTAACCTAAGAATACTCTGCTCCAGCTTGGTATACTTTCTTTTTATCTCCTGCAGAGAGTCATACAATTCCGCATTCCTCATGGTTATCATCTCATTGGTTCTTTTGATTTCTCTACCCAAGACTTCTAGCTCATACACCTGCCTCAACAATTGATTGATTTTGTGGGATCTAGGTTTACTGGAGGAAGCTGCTTCCACTGGTTCATCTTGATCCTCCCTTGATGTAGGTGATGGAAAATCCTCCCGCCCTATTGTAACCTGATATGCTAGGTTAGCTCCTTGTTCATCTTCATCCTTAGAGTCTGAGTAAGGTAGGTTGAGGATATTTTTGCTTTGTGCTGAAATATCCTCTGCTTTTTCACTGAAATCCATATTCCTCTTGGTTTTGCTGGTCTTAGGAGCTGGAGATTCCTGATCCACTGCAATTGGAGAGATGGCCGCCCTCCTCTTCCTCTTACCACTCCTAGGAGTGGAGGAATTCTTTGAAGAAGAATTCCTTTTGTCTTTTGGATGCAATTCTATCTCAAACTCATTCCAAAATAGGAAGTAGGTCCAGGCTATGTTCCTTCTCTGTAGCAATTCAAGGACAATTAGCTTGATCAGGCCATGATGGGATAGCCTGCCTACAATCTTGGTGGGATAAGCTTTAACCTGATGGGCCATTTTGGTCAGGCTCTTATGTAGGTAGAAAGGCAGGTTCAATGGGATCTTGCCAGTGAAATGATTCATTAACTTGAAATGGTATATCATTACCCTATTACATCTGCCCTCATAAGTTATATAGACCAGAATTGATTTCAACAAATGCTTCCATTTCTCCTCAAGCCAGGATGAAGGGATGCTCTTCTTCGATACAATGTTGTTGTGCTCAGGCTTCAAGTAATACCTGAATTCCACATTCTTTGTGATAGTGGTTTTGAACCGGTTTTCCTCGGTCCTTGGGGGCTCTGTTACTTGTGATATCAGAGCCTTATCCACCTGGAGCTCTTCTTTGCCAATTACTTCCTTTGAGCCATCAAAGGAGAGAGCAAAGGAATCTGCCACTTGCTGATGGGATCCATGAATTTTTTCGTAGAACCTGTAGCTTCCTGAGTCTTTGAAAAGTTGGCATACCTCTGGGTGTTATTCGAGGTAGCCAATTTCACCCAATTCCTATCTTAGGGCAGGTCCTCCTCCTTTCCTCATTTTTTGGATTGCTCTTCTGTACCTGCAAAAATTAAAATTCAAACCCTGGGGAAGGAGATTACAGTTCTGAATCTAGGGAGGGATTGGTTCAGTGAGGACGCATGCAGGAAATGTGGAATGAATTGAGGAGAGGGTGCTGATTTTGAGGGGGCTGATTGGCAATTGGAATTTGTGTAGGGTGACAGTAAATTCTGATGAGACCCGTGAGCTAGCCAGTGCTGTAATCATTCTAACTGGAAATCAATGCTTTGTGGTCGTTCGATTACAATCATGGGATAGGTGGAGGGCAACGAGGGTTTGGTTTTTTTATCAGTCACTTTGGTTTTATAATGACCCCTTCTTTACCAACTCATGATTTATTGTAGGTCCCGTCTTTTCGACGGTTAATGGCTTGGTAGTGGCACTCTTCATGCTGATGGTGGTTGATTGTGACGGATGTGCCAACCGTTTTCCCCTTTTTGAGATTTCGGTGGCTAAGGTAGTCTTGAATCCAATTTTTAAGCTGCCAAAATCTGGGCTTTTCGATGGCTAATGAATAGTTTAGATGTTCGCCTAAGCCACCAAAAGCTAAACTTTGATTTTTATGGAAAAAATAGAGTACAAGGCATTCCAAACTTTATTAAACACAAAAATATTTCATAATGTGCCCTGAAATCTTCATCACTATACCAAATAAATTTTCTGAGTCTGATCTATTGAAGGTAAATTTATTTAAGAGATAACATAAGGTAATCGAACTGGAACAGAATAATAAACTAAATAATTGATAATTTAATTTATAAGCAAATAACTTTAAACTGAAAAAGATACTATCAACGATTAACCTTTTCGAATTGGAAACTAGGGTGCAAGGAAGACCTAACTTATAAGCAAGTAGAAAACTTAATAAAGAAAACTTAATAAAAAGAAACAAGTAGAAAACTTAATAAAAAAAACTTAATAAAAAAAACAAGTAGAAAACTTAATAGGAATATCTTTAAATTTTGTCCTACAAGTCTCTTTCAGTAATCATACAATGTAAAAGGAACAAACTACAAAGTACTAATAAGAATAACACATCTAATACTAAGTTTTACATGCAAACGGATAAATCACTCCAAAGGCATGAGCACAAAACAATAAAATAGTAAAAAGGAATCAGAAATAAGCTTAAGAAACAAAACACAGCATAACTTAGAACATGCTTAAGGTGAAAAGAGGTAGGGAAAAGGATTAAACTTTAATAAATAATCTATAACAACATAATTTTAACTTTAATGTTAGATATAACTATCATCTAACTATTACAATCAAAGCATACTTCAAATACTAAAGAAACATAACTTAAAACAATTTCAAAGCAAATTAAAAATACTCAAAACGAAACGACGGGCTGAATGACAGACTGAACTGTAGGTCTGAAAGGGGTGTCTGAATGAAAGTTTAAACACACTGTCTGAATGACAGTCTTCACAGTTAAAATAACAGAAAATAACCTAAATGATATAATCTTCAGCTGAATTTGTGCATATGTAAATCTAATGCAGAGAAGCAGTAAATAAACATACTTATTGATAAAATTCGACAATGAAATAAACTTAAACAAATTCATGAATCATAAAACAATCATTAAGAAATAAAATGAAATTTAAATAAACTTATACAAAGAGGAAATAAACAGAATTGATTTTATTTTAACTTGATAAAAAACAGTCTATTCTATCTACTTGCAGATAAACTGAACAGTAAGGCTGGAAATGAAATGACTGGAAGAAAATTGAAAACAAACTATGCGCGTAACTAGCTATTTAATATTCAGAAATAAAATGCATTATAGGAAATAAATGAAATAAACACTTACAACAATCTAATGAAAACAAACTAGACTAGCTACAACAGAAAGAAGAGAACAAAATTACACAAAAGAATGAACCTCTGGTTGATGAGGGGCCCTCTCAGCAATCAGGGGTGGTGCCTGGCTAACGCTTTCATGAACACAATCATAAACAACAAAACATACAATTTATATTAAAATATGGAACATAAGTAAAGCATTCTTCTCTTCAAAAATGACTGTCTAACTAATGAAATGATCTACTCTTTAGCTATGTGCATGCAAGTGTTTATATACAATGTTTACAAGGATGAGAAAGTCGACCCTTTAGTGGTCGAATGCTCTCTAAATTTAGTCAACCATTATGGCGTCTAACTAATAAAACTCCAATGCACAACACCATTCCTTCTCCTTCGCGTGTCGGCTCTCTTCATTACGTGATGTAGCGCACAGGCTTCTTTGTTAGCATGAATGGTGGAGTGGTATCAGCCAAAGGAAAGCACGTTGATGAGTCTTGTAGAAAGGAATCATTTCATAATCTAAATGCATGGACTATTGGTGTGGTGTCAAGTAGAGGCAGCGTGATGGCGAGTCTTCTAGAACGGGAGCTTCTCCATCACTCGAACGCATGGACAACCGGTAGTTTGCAGACTATTTCAACATCTTAATGCCTGAAATTGGTTTTCAATAGTGCACGGTTGGTTCGACGAATTGAACGATGAGTTGGACTGTGAGCTGGATATGTTGTGCACATATCTAGGATGAATACAATGTCTATTTGTTGGTGCGCTAAGGACTAAGGTATGAAATAACACCATTTTTAATATTTGAAAACCTGCCAACAAGTATCGCGCAGTGAACTGGATGATGAGCTGGACATGATGTGCGTATAGCTAGCTGAATGCATGTTTGTTATTAATTTGTCCCAAAAATACTATATAACCTGGAAACAAATATACATATAAATTAATATATCAAATGCGCTTCAAACAATGTTAATTTTAATCAATAAAATCGTAAAATGATAATAATAAAAGGATTTTACATAAACCTTAAATACATTCATACCTGGGGCTGAATAGTGATTTGCGTGACAAAATATGAAAAAAGATTACAAAACAAATGTTTATATGAGTAATTTAATTGCCAAAAATGATAACAAATCTGGGATCAATAGTACTTCCTATAGAGTTATTGAGCTAGCAGATATTTAGATATTTGGATTCTCAAGGAGGTAGAGTTCCATCCATGGGCAAGGTTTCAATCGAGGTAGAGTTCCACTGGGGCATAGTTCCACTCAAGGCGGAGTTCCAGTTGGGGGGAGTTCTAGCCGGGGCATAGTTCCAGCTGGGGCACATGTCCAACTGGGGCACAATTCCATCTAGGGCATGGTTCAAATCGGGGAAAGGTTCCTATGAGGGAAGAGTTCCTTTCGATAAAGTTCATGCATTATCGAGCGTACTTCCTATAGAGTTATTGAGATAACATATATTTAGATATTTGGATTCTCAAGGAGGCATAGTTCCATCCAGGGGAAAGGTTCCAGTCGGGGTAGAGTTCCAGTGGGGCAGAGTTCCAGTTGGGAAAATTTCCTATTAGGAATAGTTCTTTCAAATTAAGTCATTGTTCCTCTCGATCACATTGGAACAAGTAGGGCTAGAATCTAATTGATGCATTGAAAAACCTAGCAAATGTAAAATTATAATTGGCCAACATTTAGGACATGCACACATGGTAGGAAAAGAATGAAGATACCCTGGAACATATCAAAATGAAAAAGAATATGGAGGTCATTAAGAATAACATATGGGAAGTGTTAATGAATATATTCCCAAAATCGTAAATAACTTGTGCTATTACATTGAATTTTAAAAACTCTATGCACAAGTTAGGAAATATTTAGATGAGGTGAAGGATGGATTTGAACACTCGGGTGGTTATTATTGTCATCAAGGTTATTGATGTTTAAACCCCACAACAAATCTTAGGGCCCAAACATAAATCTACAACAAAGCTTAGCTTTCAAAAATAAATCTAATAGGCACCTAAGTTCCATTTTAGAGGCGAAATGTGTTGAGGGGAAACAAGTAAAACAAACACAGAGGACAAGAGAAAATACGAGAGAATTGAAGGCAATTTACAAGAGAGAAAATAACAAGTATATATTAATAGGTTTACAAATAAGGCACTTACAGCCTCTCTGATCAGTTCTATGTTTATATGGGAAAATTTATTTCAAAAAATTGTTATATTGATATTATCACAATGTTATTATGTATTCAGAAATAACCATTTGGGAATTATCCTATTCCAGTCGTCAAACTAACTCTAAATCCCAGATCTCTCAGTGTTGAGAGGTTTGCAACATGAATTTTTTTCTATCTTGGTAATGAGTTGTAACGTTAAATTATTAGGTGAAAATGGTACATAAATAATGCAAATGCATTAGGTTCAATTGTGATTTCTTTCAACCCACTACCTGCGGTCCAGGCAGACCAAACATATCACATAGTTTTACAACATAAAAAATAGATAGAAAGGCTGCAGCTATAAAGAAAGTTGTACCAAAAAAATTCCGCAACTTAACCACTATTTACATTTTGGCTATGTCTTACAATAAAATGCCATAAAAACAAAATTTAACAAACTACTAAGCCTTGCATATTTCATTCGAAACTGTTGGACTTCACCCAAAATGGAGATGCAAAATAATGTTTATTTTTAATCTATTTGAACCTTTGGGTTTAATGTTCACTTGTTAAACCTATCACATTTAACTGATTCCTCATCTCTCTTGGTTCATTTATATGGAAATTGTTTAATTTCCATTATATTTTCAGTGTCAGGTGATTATGTTGGAATGTTTTTAAGTATAATTATTCTCGTAGTTGTTTTGAGAGTGCAATTTGCTAACACCCGTGCACCTGGGATAGGTGTGTAGAGAAGGGACCAAGCCAGCATCCACCGGTCTCGCTACATGAGCCACCATGGTCTTCGCCCTTCCCTACTACAATGCTACCGATTAATGGAGTCGTAGTCCACCATATGAAATGATGGTTGAGAAATAAGATGCTGACACTTACACGCACCAAAAATGATTAACTCACTGAAAGAATTCCTAAAACCGGTCCTGAAGTCCTGAAACGATTAACAGTCTGAGATTTCCCCTCCTCAAATATGACCTTAACTCGTTGAAAATAAATAGGTGTTTGATTGCTGAAACATGGGTGTAAGGAGTGGCAGAGTTCGGCGCCAAATGAATTTCAAAACTGTGGTTGGTAATGCATTAATTTGATGGAATCAATTATTTTTTGTCGTTGTCGACGGTGGGTTGGCCGGAGTTTCATTTATCGACAAACGATGGATGGGGTCTCGTATCTGGCAGATGGTGGACAGGGTCCCGTATCGACAAACGGTGGATGGGGCCAGGGTGCATATCTGGCGGTCCGTTTAGCGGCAGGACAGGGCAATTTGAGGGCCCCATGATGGATCATGGAATGTATTGGATGCATGATGCCATGGGTGCATATTAGCCCCCCGGATGATGGTGGAGGCCATGTGTTTTTCGATGGCATGCGTCGATCCATTTGGCTCGACCCTACCCTCCATGTCGCCATCGTTCATTGGGATTCCCCGTAGTAGGTTCATTAAAAACTTTGTTGCAAGGTGCATATTGCTTGCCAATATTGATGCACATTTCACGAGGAATCACGACATATTCATGTAAAACCAGAATAATCTCATGAAAACCGAGCTATGTTGATGCATAATCATGAGAAACCAAAATATAGTGATACATTTCAAGGGAAACCAGAATAATTTCATGAGAAACCAAGATATATGTTGATGCGCATTTCACGAGAAACCAAAATAATTTTCCGAGAAACCAGGATATATGTTGATGCACATTTCACGAGAAACCAGGATATATGTTGATGCACATTTCACTAGAAACCAAAATAATTTTCCGAGAAACTAGGATATATGTTGATGCACATTTAACGAGAAACCAGAACAATCTCTCCACCCAACTCATTCACTTGAGATAATGTATTCTTAAATATATGTTGTTTAAATTTTGAAACAATTTTTTAGTGCCTGTTTTAATTTTGAAGGATAGGTTTTTTAAATATAACTCATTCAATTGAGATAAATTTTTCTTAAATATATGTTGTTTAAATTTCGAAACAGTTTTTTAGTGCCTGTTTTAATTTTGAAGGATAGGTTTTTTAAAGATATATGTTGTTTAAATTTTGAAACATATTTTAGTGCTTGTTTTTTTTAAGATATACGTTGTTTTAATTTTGAAGGATAGTTTTATACATGGTAGGTTAAAATTAGTATATGTAAATAAGAAAATAAGAAAATAGCCTAGTGGGATAGCTTAAGTGGTCCAATGCTGTAAGTTGTGAGCAGAGCAGAAGGTTTGTCAAATCCCCTAATGGCTATACATTGCTCTATAAGGGCCTTACTTGATGTCCCCATTGAATTAACTAGTGCACCTTTTGCTAGGTGATAATCTAAGGCTAAGAAAATATTAATATCACTTATGAACTATTTCTAAGAAAATATTAATATCCCTTACTAGAGACTTCTCCATTTATGCAATGAATTAAGAGTTTTCTCCATAAAGGTGAACATGTACATGTATGTATTAAGTGTTTGCAAAGTAGATTTATTTGAAAATATGATGAGTAGTTGCACAACTATAAGATCATTTTTCATAAATAAGCTTGATATTAAAATTTAATGATATTAAGATGAGCCTAGTCATAATATACTACAAAGTTTACCTTAAAAATGAGTCGATAATGGTCGGGCCATTGCCACTTACAGACACATAATGTTATGTTCGTGACCAAAAGCCTTGAACTAATAAGGCAAAGTATAGTTATTCGTGTCAAGAGGTTAGTTATTTTTTTATTTAGGAACTGACATAACCTAAGGTGGTTCACTATGTGAACCAATGAAAAAGCACATGTATTTTAATATATTAAAGAACTATATCCCTAATTTCAGCAGATATTAAGGAATGTCTTCAAAATATTTTTGTTGAGCCCCCTGTTATCAACAACCTTGTAGTTTCCTATGTGAGGTGGATCCAAGATGGATGGTAGAGGGACAAGAAACTAAGAAGGTGGAACCAAGACTGCCTAGACTCCCAAATGGATGGTTTTCACGCCAATCAAGGCAGCCTTCACTTTATGTTAGCTAAGCCTGAGACAACAAAGGGGGAGACCCAAATCTACTCCTGATAGGAGAGATCAGACCTAGACACCAGATCATATTAATTAGACTTGAGGTACGTAAGGTGTAAGGTAATTGGAGACCTTAGATCTATGGAATATGTCACTAAATGTGCCAGGTCTTTGGATAAGGGTTTTAGACAAATAAGGGTTGATCCAAAGTGGAACACATGTGACCTACAGGGTAAATATTAGATCTAGGGTTGAGGTACTAGCAACTGGTGAAGATATCCATTGCCTTGGGAAACGTAACCAATGCAGGATGAGTAAGGACAGAGCTGGGACTATGTAGTACCAAAGGGATAGAATCAAAGAAAGATGTGACAATGTCAAAGTACCTGAGTCATCAAATAAAAGTCAACTTTCAGGGAAAAAAGGTCAAAATAGGGCTAGCACAAAGATTGGAGATCAGTTCTTGTTGGGCCTTGGGAAATGGATTTGCATAGCGTTAGAGTGAACCCACTTGGGATATGCCTTGATCTATGGACCCATAAAAGTGTTTGGCCCAGAAAATTCAATTTGCAGGGGAAACCAGCAGAACGAGGGCTAGCGCTAGGGTTTGTAGGGACAGATCCTCATATTTAGGACAATATGGGAGGCATTAGCTTAACATTGGAGGAGAAACAGGATGTGCATGAACTGATCTACAAACCCAAGCTGGAAAATTTCTAAATAAATCAGATCTGGAAAAAGTCAAAATCTGATGAGGAGTGCTAGGGTGCTGAAAGTCAGTTTTTCAGATCTAGGGTCTTCCGGCAGCAACTAGCTTAGCATTGGGGGTTTTCTATAATGAGGGAGATCATATCTATGAACCCAAGGGATTATTTGCCGAAAAAAGTCAGATTTGAAAAGGTCAAATATTCAGTGGGGGCGCTGGGGTTTTAACAGTCAGTTTTGCAGATCTAGGGAAAACCAGCAACCTTTTGGAAAACATTGAAGATAAAATGGTGAGAGAGATTCTCGATCTACAAAACCCAGAAGTGGTTTTTCGAAATATCGAATGGCTCCCCGATTAAGTGTTTTTTTTGGATTTTTTTAATATTTTTAAGTTTTCAGTAAATTGGAGAAAAGAAGGTACAATGGATTGAGATCATGGAAGAAAAGAACCAACCTATAGATCTTACCTATAAAACCTTGTATATTCCTTGATGATGATGATCCTTTCCATCCTGATCAATTTGAGAAGATTGAAGCGAGTTCTATGTTCAGTGTTTTCCCGAGGAAGTCAATGTGCCCTCTCTCCTACACAAAAAAGGTCAACCATATTAGATTTGTTGCCACGTGAGAAAAAATATAAATACTACAGAAAAATAGCAAGAGAAAATCATAGATCGCAATGACACTAATGAAAACCCCCTAATAAAAAACGAAGACAATCCAAGCGAGTTGAGGTCCCCCTGCAAAAACGCCCAAGCTGAAGTCGCCCTCATGTAGACAAGACAAAGATTCCCAAAAAATATAAATATCTTGCAACAATTTCCTGAATTCTAGGAAGCAAAAGAATTCCAATCATCATCTAAGAACACCAGATGCAAAGGAGATCCAAAAATATCCACAAGAAAGTTTTTCTATTAATTAGATCTAAGAGCCAAAGACTCTTTACAAATGAGAAGCTCTCTCATTTAAATAGAAATGAGAGAACCAAAATCCTAACCACTTTCAAAATGAGTGGCTAATATTAAAAGATAAAAATGTTCTAATCAATGGTTGAGATGAGCTTAACATACAATACATGGATCAATATAACCATAAAGTACCAAAGTGGACTAGATCATCCATAAAGAGGGTACCCCACTCAACAAGAAATAAATGAAGCACATGGTGGGTCCATGGAGTGTTAACTAACTCTCTCTGGGTGCCCCATGGCACAATAAAATAATAAAATATTTTAATTTTTTGACTTTGTGCCTCGAGGAAATCGTGAGCCTCCCAAAAGCACCAAAAAATAATATAAAAATGCCCGAAAATAGGTGTGGGCCCAAACAGGTGTTGCAACTACTAGAGAAGGTGTGTAGGACATCACTCTCATCATCATGACTCATCCCATGCCATTTTTTTGCCTCAGTAGCCCAAATCAATTTCTTCAATATCCATTTAATCATTTTTTAATCTACCTTGGGAAATGTGAACTTGCAGTCATCAATAATCTACAAATCATTTAAGCAACAATAACAAGTAGTAGTCATCTCACTGGCGGTACATCAACCAAATACATATATAGGGTTTTATTTATTATTACTCAGATTAGAGTTTCAGGACTATACTCACTTCATAGTTGTAGTCAATTTGCTAGTGAAGGGTGAAAGATGAAATTGACAAGGTTAGGGAAAAGGATGAATACCTACTTAACATTATGACACTTTGGATATGGAAGGGAAAACTCACTATAACCACATGTCAGACAAACAACAACACAAGGAATGACAGTGCCTCACAAATGGTTGAGTTGTTCAGAGAGTGCGTATTCAACTTAGGCATCATGTCTGCATCAAGTTTGATCCAGTTTCATTAGGACCATCAATTTTATTTACATGGCCTTTTTGTCCTATATGACCCTTTGGGACTTCACCAGTGCTTAAAAGCACAACTAATCGCATCTTTCATCCAGGACATATTCAAATTTATAAGGTCAACAATATTTGGATATAGCATATATTTAACCATTTCTTTTGGGATATTTTCTTATACCCTTTAAGGGGTATTTTAGAATTTCATTGCTCTTGCCCTTTGCTCACATATGTTAGGAAACACATTTTAGAATTTTCATTTTCCACGGGCGCATATATAAATATTTTCAATACAAGTAGTACATGAGCTTTCAGTTTTAGCCAACAACATCTCAAGTGACCAGGGGGAGTTCTACAGAGTGCCAAACATCGGGACAACTGACCAGAATGATTTAGGCATACAATCCAACTTACCAAAGGAAATTTCTATCACCAACTCAGAGCCGAGACACAACATAAACAAGGAGGTTTGTCCAACAAAGGTTCTAGCGGGGAAAGGTCCTCCATGCCACAAGTCAAGTAGTAAGTCGGGTTAAAACAAAATTGGAAGGTAATAGATGGGTGGAGATAGTGAAAGATGAAGCCAACACTAGCGAGCCAAAACAATGGTGGGAATGGCTACCTCTATTATCCCTAAGGAGGGTAAAACCAATGAGTATAGATAAGGAACTTCCAAGTATAAGTAGGGACATCAATACATAATACAAAATACATCCAGGTCCATATATTTATGACCGCCAGATCATGGCACTGAATGTTAGTATATGTCACAAAAATGAGTATAAGAGAAATAATAACCATAACACAATATAATAAATGTGGAGTCATAACCATGCAAATAATCCATCTAAACCATCATCTGTCCAATGAGAAAACACTAACACCAATCTGGGCATCATTAACTGCTATGAAAATGACTAAATTGCTACATCAGTCCTCGAATCGGAGTGTCCTGAGACTTAGTCCTGACATGCCAGAGAGTATAATAGTCCACTAACAAAATAAAGATCCACCAAAACTGCTCATCTCAACATCTCATATGTAAGAGATCTGGCTGAAAAAGGTACTGTATCTAAAAAATAGAACATGTTATCCTGGCTACTATATATGTGATAACATCTGGCTCCAGCTGGGACGAGTTCTCTACTGAAAAGATCACTTGAGAACCTCAGAATCTCTGGTCCTCGTACTCTACTTCTCGCATCCTCGATCAATCCTTCCATCTCTACAACCACTACCAAAATGTCACCGACTACTTGTATCATGTCCAGAGCTATACCAAACTCACAGATCGGTCGTCAGAACAATATGTGGATAAAAATAATGTACTGAAAATAAGCATGCATAAAAATGAAAAGTAGAAAATAAATCTAATCTATAACCATAAATTTTTTAAGAAAAAGTTTGATTTTTTTATTTTGTAGGAAAAGAGACAGAAATCAAAACTATACTTAGAGCTTCAAAGGTGAGCTTCAGGCAAAGATGTAAGATTCTACACTACTACCAGGAAAGACTTATTTAGGTCCTATCTACTCTACCCTACTAAGCAATAAAGGACTGAAGGGTAAGTGAGGTCGGGAATGTATCCCCTCAAATCCCTCTGGTTGAGAGGAAGTAAAATCTGTCATCTAGTACCAGTAATAGGAAAGCATATGTCCCCCACGCAACGCTCAATGGAAAAAGGTCCAACCCAAATTTCATTAGCTTGCCCTGATCAGAAATGAAGTAAGTGGTTCTGGATAAGGACTTGGATTCCTGTGGGAAATCTATTCCTATTCACCTAGAAACAACTTCAATGTTACGTATAGGCATGGGATGGACATGAACAAGGTTTCATGGTTACGGGGTGATAATCCTTGAGCTCCTCCTAGAATGAACTGCATCAAATATGTGTGGGCCACCATCAATGGGAATAGATATGTTGCCAACTAGGATCTCTCTAATCTCTCTCCTTATCCCCTGGGTACTTGTACTAGTCCTATCATCATGAGGAGACATCACATGTTTGACAGTTTCTCCCATGGTCCAGAAGTCTCTATCTTCTTTCGGATCTAAAAAATATCCACAAGAAAGTTTTTCTATTAATCAGATCCAAGAGCAAAAGACCCTTTACAAACGAGAAGCTCTCTCCTTTAAATATAAATGAGAGAACCAAAATCCTAACCACTTTCAAAACAATTGTCTAAGATTAAAAGATAAAAATGTTCTAATCAATGGTTGAGATGAGCTCAACATACAATACATGGATCAATATAACCATAAAGTACCAAAGTGGACTAGATCACCTATAAAGAGGGTACCCCACTCAACAAGAAATAAATGAAGCACATGGTGGGTCCACAGAGTGTTAACTAACTCCCTCTGGGTGCCCCATGGCACAATAAAATAAAATAATATTTTAATTTTTTGACTTTGTGCCTCCTTGAGGAAATCGTGAGCCTCCCAAAAGCTCTAGAAAATAATATAAAAATGCCCGAAAAATAGGTGTGGGCCCAAATAGGTGTTGCAACTACTGGAGAAGGTGTGGAGGACATCACTCTCATCATCATGACTCATCCCATGTCATTTCCTTGCCTCAGTAGCCCAAATTGATTTCTTCAATAGTCATTTAATCATTTTTTAATCTGCCTCGGGAAATGTGAACCTACCAAAACAACCTCCTAGGGTGCCTGCGTTGTCCAACTAAGCCCACCAAGCTCTCTGGGATGGGGGTACTATGGTACAATCAAGTGGTTGCACCCCATATGCCCCATACATCACCCTAGGAGATCTAATAAAAACATCTCCTTGCTCAAACACATCATCCTATGAAGCAAAACTACATCAAAAGAGTAAAATGAGCCTAACCTTCTCTGCAAGTGTCCGAAACTGAAAATAAACTATCTCATTAGACTCAGATAGTCCAAATCCATCTAGGGTGTATACTCATACCCTTTCCATGTCTCTACCTGATCATCAACCATATCCAATAGACAATATAGTCATCTCTAAATGACTAGATACCAATAATATAACTCAGACTATCATCCATTTGCTGTGTTATCACTCCAGGAAACTCCTCTAGGTTGTAGCTCGAGGATGCTTGGTAACTTAAAATATTTTTAGGGTTTTTTGATATGGATTAAGTCGGGTGACCTATATAACCTCCCACTCTCAAGACATGCATGAAGCTCACTCAATCACAAGGCTTTTAGTTACAACTTGTTCAGTAGTTTGACAATAAGGTGCAGGGATGGAGAACTCTGGCAAGCTAGTAGACTTACATACAAAACAGATGCATGTAAATGGCTAAATCCTGACAAGTGTGGTACTTATAAATCAAATCACATTAACTCACCAATAGGATGACAACTATTAGCTATTAATCAACTTGAAAATTACCTAAATGCACAATCAGGCATAAGTACAGTAAAGATAGAGATGATGGCTGAACAACTCATAACAAAAGAGATTATAATTAGAATAAACAAGATGAGATGCTTGACAATAGAATAGGCTTACAAATCCCTGAAGTTGAACCTTTATTATAAAATCAATCATGGGCTTTATAGGCTTCTACCAAAATGACAGATCCTGAAAATCCGATCTGTTTACACAAAAAAACTTGAAAGTGATAGTTTTTTCAGATTAGGGCTTCAAACGCTTGCTAACTATTTGTCTATCTATTGTGAAGATCTAGTTCATTAAGGAAACTTTTAATAACTGAAGTGGTTGCTAATAATCACCACTGCTGGTTCAGTGTAAAATTGTCGCCAACAACCAGTGTTTCGGCGGTTTAACTGATGTGATCTTTCTTGCTTAACCCGCCAGATTTTTTCTACCTTGTCGCTGCGGTCACCAATCAGAAGCTCTAACCTCTAACCCATTATCGACCCAGGCCTAAATGTTTCCACACTATTGGTGTCTTAAATCACTAGCATCATGACGGTTTCCATATCAGCAATCGAAAATTCTTTCCTCTAGCCCATCGACGCTCCAACCCTAAACGATTCTGCGCTTTCCATCACTAGCTCGTTGGAAATCGGAAGCTGTAATCATTAACATGTCATAACTTCTTTTGTGAACACTGCCATAGTGTCAGAGCTTTAAACCACTAGCTTCACAATCGAAAATCGGAAGCTCTATCCACTATCCCATTGACGCCTTAGACCTGAATTTTGCCGCAGTTTCGGAGGTGAAACGAACTAATTTCATCGCTGTCAGAAGTTAGTAGAAGCTTGAAGAGGAGCTTTAGTTCTATATGCTGCTGACACTATGGAGATTCTTAGCCTTAACCTCATCGATCCGTAGTCCTTAGTTCTTCCGATCCCCGATGATTTTCTATTGCCGGGGAACCCATAGTTAGTCTGTCTTCCGCCGTTGCGGTTCCTTAGTGAACTATTGTTCCGATGCTTAGTGTTTTCAAAATCTGATGATTTATTAAGTAGTGGTTCTGATTTTCAATACATGACTTCGGCGACCTTAGTGCTTTATATCACCGATATTGCGGAACCTTTCAGCTTTTCCTCGCCGATACGCTGTCTTTAGTTCTTCCAATCACTGAAGTGTTCATCTGTTAGTTCTTCCGATTGCCGAAGTGTTCATTTGTTCACGGAAGCCATAGTCCATATGTCTGTCATTGGCTAATGAGATGTTCTGATCCTTGACCAAGCCACTGAAGCTACAAATTTGTGAAATTTTCATCAAACACAGAGGCTTTCAAACTGTCAGTGATATTCATATCTCTTATTGTGTGAATTAAATTCTTCATATGAAAATAAATTATTTTTGGGAGATAACATCTGGCTCCTACTTGGGGATGGGAACCTCCCAGTGAGGTCCCAAGAACCCCAGACCAAAATGCCTTTCCCTAAAAGAAACTAAGTAACTTAACACTATCCTTTATTGTTCCATTGGGCATGGAGTTTATTCTAAAACAAAACAACCTACTATCTACTAATTTACAATCATAAGGCCTCAAAGCCTCAAATAAAATAGAGCTTCAAGAATCACCCATTTACTGGGCCATCAAATACCTCTTCACCTTCCAGACTCTGCAATTTGAAAGTGTTATTCTTATGTACCCGAGCTATCACAAAAGGGCCAGTCCACAAAGAGTCGAATTTTCCATGTTTCCCCTTGTCCTGTCTGACAACATCCCACTTGAGGACCCAATCTCCTACTTGGAAGTTATATGCCTTTGCTCTTTTGTCAAACATGCCTTTTATCCTCTGTTGATGAGCTTATGATTTTCCTACAACTTGCTCCCTCATTTGCTGTAATTCTACCAAATCTATCATCCTTCTTACCATATCATTTAGTTCATCCTCCTCTTCCTGAAAGAACTTTTCCACTGGAAGGATGAGTTGGATAGGAAAGATGGTCTCAGTGCCATAAACTAGTTTGAATGGAGAAGTCCCTATGGATCTTTTGTCTGTCACCCTATCATCCCATAAAGCAAACTTAAGCTTTGAATCCCAGCTTTTATGATTTGTCTCTAATAGTTTCCTGATGATTATGACTAAGCTTTTGTTGGATGACTTAGCCAGGCCATTTCCTTGTGGGTAATAGGATGTGGAGTGCACCAATTGAATACCCATTGATTCACACATTTTAAATAATGCCCCAGCCTTAAAAGTGGTGCATTATCAGTTACTAACCTTACTGGGAAACCAAACCTGCTAAAGATGTTCTCATATAAAAATCTCATGATGACTTGATGAATTGCATTTCTTGTGGGCACTGCTTCTATCCATTTGGTAAAGTAGTCAGTGGTTACTAAGATCCATTTATGCTGTCCACTAGAAGATGGATTTATTTCACCTATGAAATCTAGACCCCATTGCTGGAAAGCCCATTCATTGTAACAGGCCTAAGGGGAAAGGATTTGAGCTGCTACTTCCCTATAAATATTTGACATTGGTCACAGGCCCTTACAAAAGTGCATACATCAGCAAATAGGACTGGCCAATAGTATCCTGCTCTTAAGATATTGTGGGCTGTGGTTTTCCAGTACTAGTGGCCTCCACATGTACTGGAATGAAAGTGATGCATGACCTGTTCTGCTTCCTCTTTTTCTAGACACCTTAACAAAATTCCAGATTGATCCCTCCAGTACAACAGTTTGTCAATTATGCAAAACTTAATAGATTTCAACTTAAGAGCTCATGCTTGGTTAGGAGTGGGATCAAGAGAAACTTCTAATTTTTGCAAAAATTGAATGATACTTGAATATCACTCACATGAAGATATGTTCTCAGCTACTGATGGACTGTTATTCTGATCTTGATTTACTTTTGTTTCCACTGCTACCATAGTCTACACCTTTGCTGATCTAACACATGTGAAATTTATTCCCAATAGTTCACAGTTTTCTTTGGCCATGAGTTTGGCCAGACCTAATCCCCTTAGCATCTTGGTGGGTTTCACCTCTACATCAAACTCAATGAGTTTGGCAATCTACTTAGCTCTCTTCCCATCAATATCAGGTTGAGTCAAAACATTCTTCACAGTAGCTGAAGGGACATATGCAATGACCTTTGCATAGAGAATGTAGATTCTAAAAGTCTTCAAAGATTTTATGAGAGCATAAGCCTGCTTCTCAATTGGGTCATACTTAAGCTCAGCATCTCTCAGGGTTCTGCTGAAAAAAGCAATTGGATGATCAAGACCTTCATCATTCTTTTGTAATAGTACAGCTGCCACTGTTTCATAAGATGCAAAAGAAAAAATGTAAAAAGCCTTGGTGTAGTCAGGACTAATCAGGGTTGGGGCCTCCATGATGGCTTTCTTAATGTCTTCAAAAGAGTTTTTTGCTTGGTCAGTCCACTTTATTTTTGCATCGTTTTTTAGCATGATTGTTATATGCTTTACTAGCTCAGAGAAATTTGGAATAAACCTTCTGACAAAGTTTATCTTGCCTAAAAAGGACTGAATGTCTCTTTTTGACCTTGGTATTGACAATTTTTGGATTGCTTCCACCCTCATCAGATCGATCTTTACACCTTCAGCTGATACTATGTGGCCTAGGAGCTTTCCTTCATTGAGTGCAAACTGGGACTTCTTGGGTTTTAGTGATATTCCATACCTTCTGCACTTCAGAAATACCTTCCTTAAATGCTGTAAGTGGTCATGATGGCTATGAGAGTAAAATGTTAAGTCATCCAAATATATCAACACAAATTTATCTTTTAGCCCTACAAAATCTAGGTCCATAGCTCTTTGAAAAGTATCCCCAACATTCATTAGCCCAAATGGCATTTTAGCATACATGAAGGTGCCCCAGGGGGTGGTAAAGGCAGTCTTCTCTTGGTCATCTGGGTGCACAACAACTTGGTTGTATCCAGAGAAGCCATCAAGGAAGGACATCACCCTGGCCCCTGAGACTTTCTGCAGCAGATGTTCCATCTTGGGCAGTGGATAGTTTTCTTTTTGGCAGGTTTCTAAAATCCACACACAACCTGATTTCTCCATTTTTCTTTCTTACCACTACTAGATTTGCAATCCACTTGGAATGCCTGAGGGGGATTATGATCTTGGCTTTGAGGATTTTATGGATCTCTTTCTCAATCATTGGTAATAGAAGAGGGATGATGGGTCTCAGCTTCTGTTTGAAAGGAATGGTGTCCTTCTCCAAAGGAATCCTGTGCTGGATGATGTTGGTGTCATATATTTTTAGGTCACTATACTCCCATGCAAAGACATCAGTAAACTCTTTTATCAAGCTGCAAAATTTAGACTTCTGTCCAGCAGTCAGCCCAGTGGATAGATTTATCAATTTTGGATGGCTTTGGCTGCCTATGTTTTGCTCTTGGATAGCAGGATCTAGCTCCCTTTTGGTAGGCTTGAAAGGGATGTCATTGTGATCAAACAATTCTTCCAATGGTACTATACCTTGGGGTATGTAGTTGCTAGGAAATTGGACAATATTCTGCTCAGTCACTTTATCTTTTAACTTGAGCTGTCCAGATTCCTCCATGATAATATTTTCCTGGTCTATGTGTATGTCAGAGAATTCATATACTAACTGAAGGAATATACTAAGATCCTCATCATTTTCAAACACCCTCCAAAATTTTACATTGTCTGGCAGAGAGGTTTTGTACTTGACCTGAACATCATAGCTAAGCTTAGGGGGTAAAGGAGGAACAAACAGGCTTGCAGAGACGGCCGAGGAATCAGCCAGGTGATTCAAATCCCTAGGAATATACGACAGTTCAAAAAACATAAAATAGTCTATGAGTTTCCATACCTCGTCCCTGTAGGCCTTCAATCTGATATTTTTTGTCTGAAAAGTGTTGTTGACCTACTGTATGATGAGGTCTACATCTCCAAAAATATTCATGCACATGATCCCCATCTCCTTGGAAGCTTTAACTCCTAGCAGCAAGGCTTCATATTCTACTACGTTGTTAGTGGTTTTGAAATCAAGCTTATAATATAAATGATTTTTTTCCTTAGATGGGGAGATCAATACTACACCCATGCCTGCTGAGCTTTGAGTGCTAGCCCCATCGAAATAAATGGTCTAGATCATTGTCATGACTTCTTCAGGCTGCTGATGGGTGGGCTCAGTGTGCTGAACTGATGTCTGCTGATTATCATCTATTTGCAAAATGCAAGACCCAAAATCGGTGTCCACCGCATAGATGGGGTGATTTACTGAGTGGCTCTCCTTGCTAATAATGTACGCTAGCTGATTTATCCTATACAGTCTCTTAGTTTCTCTCCAAACATGGGAATGGTGGTGTATGTGAGATCCATATGAAGGGTTCCGCCTAGTCTTTTGCTCCATGACCGAGACAGCAAGAGGCCGAATTTTGGAGGAATATCGGCCACTACAATGTCCATCATCACGCTTTTCGAAGGTACCTGTGATAAGTTTACAGCAAGGTCTTTGATGAGGTCCAAGCACTTGAACTTCCTGGATTCAAAGGAGAATACATCACGGTAGGGCTTGGTGATGCTGAGGCCAATCTCATTCATCACAGCCTTTGGCATTAGGTTATGGGAGGCTCCTGAATCCAGTAGATAGTTACGGAGGATTTTATCATGGATTTTCAAGGATATATAGAACGGTGGGAAGGAGCCCTTTAGGTCTTCGATCATGGGGCCCAGGGTTACCACAGGCTTGTCATCTTGCAGGTTTACAAAGTCAGTGTCAATGTGCACCTTGGGCTGAAGGGAATTTAGAATGGAGGTTTTGAATGCATCATTCTTCATTAGCTCAATTAAAGGGAAAGGGATTTTCAATTTTTGAATTTCAGACTTGAGGTTGAAGGAATAATGTAGCCTATCTGGAAACCTTACCTCAGGAGCTGTAGGTTTGAGTTGGACTTGATCAGGTGTGGATGAAGGTGTTGGTTTATGCAATGCTTTGGATGGGACAGGCACTTTCTTTGGTAAAACAACAACCTTTCTAGCTGGTGCAACAGGCTGCTTGATAGGTACAACATTCTTCTTGAGGGGAACAACCAACCTAGATCTCAGTTTGTAACCTCCTTGACCATTAGGCTAATAGATAGCCTCTTTAGTGATCTGCTCATCAATCAGGGCTTCCTCATATTCTACCTGTGTCAGAAAAGAATAGTCCACCTCATCCTCCATGTAGTGGATATTGTCTTCAGCTTCTCCTTCTTCTTCAATGAATTCTGGCTCTTATTCTAATACAACATTTTGAAATGGAGCTCTTATCCTCTGATCTTCCCCTTGCTTTCTCTTCCTTCTGAGAATCTGAACTGGGGGGTTTCCTCTTCTAGAAGGAACACAATTTGGGTTTCGAGGAGCAAATTCGTTTGGCCCTTTACCCCTCACTGGTAGATGTCCTTGGTCCTTCAATTTAGACATTTCAGCAGTCAGGTTATCTAACAGTTTGGTCATTTTTTCAATCTTGTTCTCCGATGCCAAATCCCCACTATAGTCTGTTGAATGCTTTTTCCTGTCTATATTCTCTTTGACCTTCTGAGATGCCAGAATGTTTGACTCTACTTCTAGGGAAGCATCTTGCATGAGTGATAAGGAAACAGACCTCCTTTCTCTGAGAAGTAAGCAGAAGTCAAAGTCAAAGGCATTTGCATAAGTTATCCTAGCTGGGGTATCAGTGGGCTTAATTTCGGTAGGGATCTTGCTGTACATATTGTTGAATCTCTTGGTAAAGTTGGAGATAGACTCCCCATTTTCTCTTTTCAGGTTGCTGAATTCTGTGATATAGTAGAGGTGGTCCCTCCTTTCTCCCCATTGCTTTAGGAAAATGTCATCAAGGGCCTCTATGCCTGCCACTGATTCGACAGGTAGTTCCTTAAACCACTTCCTAGCCTGGCCATCTAGGCTTTGCACAAAAACCCTAGTCCATACATCTTCTTGTTCTATGTTAATATTTTCAGCACAACTATAAAAATCCTCTAGATGTTCTTCAGCAGTGAAATCCCCTTCCCCTGTAAACTTAGGCATATACTTGAGATAATCCCCAGTAGGCATGGCTGTGAGAGGATTTGGCAGAATTAAGGGCACATACCTAGCTACCAGGATCCTTTCCATCTTGGTCAATTGAGGGGAAGCCGTATTGGAAATGGGTATGGACAAGGTTGTGGAAGGCAACACTGATGAAGATACTTGCTGAGAAAGAAGTGGTATAATTATCCCAATGATTTGATGAAATACATGATGTAGCTTTTTGTTCAGCATTTCTGGTTTGTCTTAGAAAAGCCCTAGCTTTCCTCAAAATTTCTTCTTAATCTGAAACCGGTGTTGCTGGTGGTCCCTTTGGGTTTTCTCTGGTACTTGGTCTTCTTGAAGCCACCTTATAACAATGGAGTCTCCAGATAGATGATTACAACCATAATAATGTCCAAGCTTTGTCTATCATCAAATCATGGATCTATGTCGTCTCTCAGGGAAGCTGAGCTTCAATCTCCTGTCCCCCGCAACGACGCCATTTTGTTATCACTCCAGGAAAATCCTTTAGGTTGTAGCTTGAGGATGCCTGGTAACTTAAAATGTTTTTAAGGTTTTCTGATATGGATCAAGTCAGGTGACCTATATAACCTCCCACTCTCAAGACATGCATGAAGCTCACTCAATCACAAGGATTTTAGTTACAACTCGTTCAGTAGTTTGACAATAAGGTGCAGGGATGGAGAACTCATCAAGCTGGCAGACTCACATACAAAACAGATGCATGCAAATGGCTAAATCCTGACAAGGGTGGTACTTATAAATCAAATCACATTAACTCACCAATAGGATGACAGCTAGTAGCTATTAATCAACTTGAAATTAACCTAAATGCACAATCAGGCATAAGTACAGTAAAGATAGAGATGATGGCTGAACAACTCATAACAAAAGATCTTATAATTAGAATAAACAAGATGAGACACTTGACAATAGAATAGGATTACAAATCCTCGATGTTGAACCTTTATTATAAAATCAATCATGGGCTTTATAGCCTTCTACCAAAATGACAGATCTTGAAAATCCGGTCTGTTTACACAAAAAATACTTAAAAGTGATAGTTTTTTTAGATTAGGGCTTCAAACCCTTGCTAACTATTTGTCTATCTATTATGAAGATCTAGTTCACTGAGTGAACTTTTAATAACTGAATTGGTTGTGTTTGGCTATGGGCAGACCCGATTTTTATACCATTAACTTCACACCAACAAAAATACCCACAGTGTTGGCCCTTTCGGCAACAACCTGCGAACATGTTGCAGTCTCACCCGAAACAACTATGGGGTGCCGCAGAACCAGGTTTCTGCAAGCAGAAGAGGGATATTACTGTACCTTTAGCCTTAAAAAATAATAATCATACAATACAGAGCTTCGACTTGTACTTAAATAGCTTCGCAGTTAGATGAACAAATAGTTTCTTGCTTAACCCTTAACCGGGAATTCACAGCAAAGTTATTATTTAGCAGTTATCTTACTTTATCAATTATCTACTTATCAATGCATAAAATAAAACTATAACGGAAACAACACAAAAGAACCACAACACCAGATATAACGTGGTGCACCCCCAGTGTAGGGGCTATGTCCACAAAACTGTGCTTTTATTCAACTTTTTTCACAACAATAGTCCTGATCTGTGCACTCAACAGCAGATCCACCCTTCAATTCTAAATGCGCACTTAGCTGCAGTTCCTTTCTTACAATATCTAAGCTACGCACTCAGCTGCAGTTCCTTTCCTTACAAAACCCTCTGCGCACACAGTTGCAGAGGTCGTCCACGCACATAGTTGGGACTTGACCTTAAAACCCAAAAATAGATATAACTTCTTCGCATCATATGATCCTCATTTCATTAGATGATCTTGACATCTTTACATGAGTTCCTATTTATACAATTGCACTATTACAAAATCATGGGCTTATGCCCGAAAATTATGGACAATTACAAAAAGAGGGCTTTGACTCAACCCCGACACCCCTAAGACTATTTTGAGTCACAACTCCACTTACAAGCTTCCACAAAAACTGCGGAGTTACGAAATTTGAGGACTGTTAAGGTGCATGCCCCAACAGGCCCCTAAGACTCACCAGTGTCCCATCCCGGGACACTCTACTGCTTGTCTGGTGGGAGAATTTTGTTGGCGAAGATAGTAAACTGTTTGTGGAGGCTGCGCATGATATCTTCGGCTGCTTGCTCCTTCTATATTATCTCCTTTTCGCAGCTGTGGCAATAATCTCTTGCATCCTTATGAATCGTAGGCCACCACAATCCAGCTGTCAGAATTTTCTGAGCTGTAGCTTTTACTGCATAATGACCTCCCGCTGCTCCAAAATGTGCCTCAGCCAAAATCAATGGCTTTTCATGCTCCAGGACACATCTGCACAGTATTTCATCTGGCCCCATCTTATATAGCTGTCCTGCTATCAAAGTAAAGTCACCTGCTCTAACCACCAGCTGCTTCTTCTGCTGTGTTGTCATCTCAGTGGGCGCAAAACCTGTAGACAAGTACTGAACAATATCCTGAAAATAGTCATCAACCATCTGGATGGAAAACAACTGGGCATCCTTAAGACCTTCGTCCAAGCTAGTGGGTTCTTCTCCTGACTCGAGCCTTGACAAGTGGTTAGGCCCTAGGTTAAGTCTTCCAGGCTTAACTATGATTTCAAAGTCATATTCCTGAAACAGAATCAACCATCTGCATATCCTTCCACCTAACACAGGCTTGTTAAGCAAATACTTCAAAGCAGAATGGTCAATGAACATCTTAAAATGCGATCCTAACAGATAGTGTCGAAACTTCTGCAAGGCGTAAACCATAGCTAGACCTTCTCGTTCTGTCGTAGTATAATTATTTTTTGCTATGGACAATTTTCTACTTGCAAAAGCAATAGGGTGATCAATATTACCTTCACCTGGCTGAGCCAATACTACACCTAAAGCAATGCAAGATGCATCGACATGAACATGAAATTCCTTATTCTAGTCAGGGAATACTAGGATAGGGGCAGTTACCATCTTTTCTTTCAAAATATCCAAGCTTTCCTGACACTCAAGTGTCCATTAAAACTTAATATCCTTCTTCAACTTCTTCTCCATAGGGGCTGTAATCTGAGCATATCCTTTGATGAATTTCCTGTAATATCCAGTATGACCAAGCGTAGTGCGAAGTTGCTTAACAGACTTTGGAGGTGGCAAGTTCACAATGATGGCTATCTTCCTAGGATCCACCATCAATCCTTACTTGCATACAACATGACCTAGCAGAATTTTAAAAGGTGCACAAAAGATATACTTCTTCAGGTTCAATGAAATCTGATGCTGTCTACACTTGTCCAGCATACGCCTTAAGCTAGATATATGATCTTTTAATAAACCAAAGATAGTCCAATCATCAAAGTAAACTTCCAAGAACTTATTAATGAATTCCTTAAATGCAGATATGACTACCCTGGAAAACATAGTAGGTGCATTCTTCAATCCAAAAGGCATAACTGTATACTGAAAAGATCCCATTTCTGTAGCGAAGGTTGTTTTATGTCGATCCTCTGGAGCAATTCTGATCTGATGGTAACCTGAAAATCCATCAGTAAAATAATACACTTCTTGACCTCCGACATTGTCTAAAACTTCATCTGTAAAGGGAGTAGGAAATGGATCATGTAAACAGGCATCATTCAGCTTCCTGAGATCAACACAGATTCAGATTTTTCCCTTGGTCTTCTTTTCTTGTACCACCATGGGGCTGACCCATTCTGACTCTTCGACAGGCTCAATGATTCCTACTGCGAGCATCTTATCTAGCTCCACCCTGACTTTTTCTTTATACTTAGGGTTCAGCCTATAAGGGCGCTGCTTCACAGGCTTCGCATAAGGTTTCAAAGGGATTTTTATCACTCCTATATCACCAAGGATATCTTTCATTTCTGAGAACTTCGTCGGAAATAGGTCCTGATACTCATGGAGAAGTTGGGTCACTTTGCTTACCGTTTCTTCAGCCCAATAATCTCCACTAGTAGCATACTTAGGCATTTCTTCTAACCCAATGTTTACTTGCCTTGTCTTCAAGGGCTGAGTCACTTCTGGTGCTTCGACTGTTGGTCCATGTACTTCGCAGTGTCCTTCTAACTCAGGAATATTGATGTTGCGTGGGTCATCATCCTCATAAATTGCAAGGTTATAGCATTCTAATGCATTGGATTCTTGTTCTTTCCAATCAGGTTGGTACTCGGTTGTTTCTTTACCATCAAACACCTTAGTGTGGATCAGCTTAACAGCTGCGTCCAAAGCAGGGGAAACCTCATTAATAGAAAATGTAAGCACAAAACTATCAACAAGACTATCCCAACTTACAGTACCATGGCAAAGCTCCACCTCTGCATACCAATTCTTCGCGACAGGTTCCAGGGTGTGCACAAACCAATGTACCCATTCTTCATGAGGTACATGCTTCCATGCTTCATAACACTGCTCCAAATTTTCCTGATTGCTAGTTTGACCATTAAACCTGCTTTGCACCTCCTGAGGTTGATCCATGAATATGAGGCGAAGAAGCTTTTGACAAGCTTCCCAACTCTGAATATACTTCTTATGACCATTCCACCATCTGGAAGCTGTGGCTCTGAATACTGAATCTAGAGTCTACATTTTCTTTGAATCTGGTACCTGCTCTGAAAATTGCACAATAAAATCTGTTGGGTCTGTCAAGCCATCAAAAATAGGTAAGGCTCTTCTATGTAAGCTAATCCATCTAAGAGACCTGGTAATTCTTGCACATCGATGTCCATGTAGCTCATATAGTCTATTCTGCCAGTTCTCTAGGCCGTCATCTGAATCATTCATGCAAGAACTGTCACACTGCCAATCCATTATACCTTCAGTAGTGGGGTTAACATAGTCTTCTTCTTTCGCTGTGATGTTATAAATATGATCTAAGACATCCTGATCTTCATCTTTGACTGGCTCTGTATACCTTTCTCCTTGAGAAGGGTCCAAGGGTACTATGACTCTCAAGCCTTTTTCTTCAAAAGTCATCTGCCTGTTTTTAAGGTTGATTACTACAGAATTCTCTATTGCCCATTCAATTCCTAGAAAACATGGATAGGGGTTGCTATCATCAATTATCTCAATGACTTCAAAATATGCTAAGGTACTGACTCCATCAATGTCTACTGGGACATTAGGGAATCTTCCTAGGGGCACAATCTTCTGCTGATTGGCTAATCTCAACTGTATAGGGGACCATTCAAGGGTAGGTTTTCCCATTTGTTCCTATGTCTGCTTAGTTAAGGCATTTACTTATGATCCTAGGTCTAAAATGATATTAGTCATGTAATACTCTCCTATCTGAGCATGCAATCTCATTTCTCTTCCAGTTCTTCTAACTATATTGATAGTTTTTTCTTTACTAGAGCTTCGCTGAGGTTCGCAAGAAGCGGTAACTTTCTGTAGCTCATTTAAAGCATTCTGATTTCATAAGAGCTTCATACAACTCTGTAAAAATGTTGACAGTGTACTTACTTTATCTGTCGAAGCTTCTTGAGACTGTGACTGCTGTTGATGCTGCTGCGTAGGTGCTACTACTGTGCTCGGATCAACAAAGTCTTTTTTGGCTTCCATAAATGTTTCTTTTTCTCTTCCCACATCAAAGGTTGGAACTTTCTCTGGGGTCTGACGAACCCAAGCCTCGTCAGGCTATTTCTCCTTATTCTACACTTGCGTCGTAGCTCCACTCCTTGTAACAACGTTAATGGTTGGGATAGGTCTTTTCTCTACAGTAATCATCTGAATATTCTGAGGAGGAGCGCTATTTCTTTCTTGTATCTTGGCTATCAGCTGTGGGCATTTCTCAATGGCATGATCTACTGCTCTGCAATATCGACATGTCGTAGTTGGGTTTCGACAGTCTCTAGCTAGATGTCCTGCTTGATTATAGTTATAGCACAAAACCTAGCCTCGACCTCTTCCAGGCATACCACCACAACCACGACCTCCAAAAGTACCTCAACCTGATGTACTACCACAGTAACCATATCCATCATTGCCTTGTGCACCATTTTGTACCCTATAAGCATCATATGTTCACTCTCGTATAAGGTCAAAGCTGCGACATTCCTCTTCGTTGTGTCCAACTGACTTACAGAACTTGCAATAGGGATTCTTAGGTACTTGCACATATCTTTGTAGTAGATAGCAGTCTTCAGGTCGATGCTGGCTAGTTGTTCTACAAATCTCACAATATAGAACATTAGGGTTAAATGGGTTTGGCGCACCAGTATTCAGGTAATTTCTTAGTGCAAGACATTGTTCCTTGTCATGACCTTTTGTCCTACATCGTGTACACCACACCTCTTTGTGAATAGATTTCCCTTTTTTCATGTCGCACAGCTCCAAATTCATTTCTGCTAACTGCGCTTGTATTTGGGCTATGCCAAAATTATCTTTGATAGGAGCTGTCTCCAGTTTCATGGCAATCTCCAAAGCCTCTTGCTGATCAGCAACCTTCTGTTGCATGAGTGGCGTTCTAATATGAGGTAATAAGGCTGCAATGAACCATTCTTTATACTGCACTGGTCCAATAGTGAAACTAACTTGATCTAGCAGAACTTTGAACCTCTGATCAAAGTCCCAAACTGATTCACCTCGCCTCTGCTAAATCTCTTTCAATTTAGTTATACACTGTGGCTCTGATTTAGGATTCTTGAACTCTTTGATCATCACTGTTTTAATATCAGCCAAGACATGGTTCTGAGTACTGGAAAATTTCATAAACCAGGTCAAATCTTGGTCTCTAAAATAAGTGACCAGCTGCGCTCTTCTTATATCTTGATCCAAAATGTTCTTAGCAATCCACATAGCTTTGCATAAAAACCAAAACTGTTATGGATCCTCTGATCCAGTTCCTTTGAAGACTGGGAGCTTGATATCATCAGTCATATGGGCCATAGTGGACTGAGGGGGGGGAGAACTTACTGGGGTAAACTGACCTGCGACAGGAATACTCGGGCTAGGGTTACTTCCAGACTGCGACGGGTTCTCAGGGGTAACAGATCTTCGCTGCGGAGTTATAGGAGGGTTTCTAACAAAAGGGGTTTCTTCAGATTTAGGGTCTTCTGGCATATACTCGGTATTCTGGCCTATGGTATAGGATTCTAGGTTTCTCTTGTATCTTTTACCGCTTCGCAGTAAACCACTTTGCTCGTCGAAGTTACTTTCACTTTCAAACATAGGTTAGTAAAAATAAATCTAGCAATCTGATTTTATAAGCAATATGCCCTTCTCAGCCAAGAGCATTTTAATTTGCAGACTAAATGAATTTAGGTACTTACCCCTTGGTCCTTTGAAGAACTGCCTTTCAGCTTCGCTAAAAGAGGTACTTGTGTCAATAGAAATTCTATCACAAATGCTTCAAGGGTTCACGTTGTCCAGAAATCAACAGCTCGTGATATCACGTTATTCACTCTTTTCAATATGTTAACTCTTGCGGGGGTCCAGTCAGGAAACTGATCCTTATTTTCTTGTTCCGCAAATTTCAGATAGGTCTCTTCGATCCAGTCGCCAATTTATTTCACTGAGGGTCTCCAGAACATAACCCTCTAGGTACGACGTAAATCCCTCTTAAGCAGATACTGTTCAATCGGCAATAGAACTAATTTGTTGGGATATGGGTAGACCCAGGTTTTATACCATTAACTTCACACCAACAAAAAGACCCACAGTGTTGGCCCTTTCGGCAACAACCTGCGAACAGGTTGTAGTCTCACCCGAAACAACTATGGGGTGCCGCAGAACCAGGTTTCTTCACACCAACAAAAAGACCCACCGTGTTGGCCCTTTCGGCAACAACCTGCGAACAGGTTGTAGTCTCACCCGAAACAACTATGGGGTGCCGCAGAACCAGGTTTCTACAAATAGAAGAGGGATATTACTGTACCTTTAGCCTTAAAAAATAATAATCATACAATACAGAGCTTCGACTTGTACTTAAATATCTTCGCAGTTAGATGAACAAACAGTTTCTTGCTTAACCCTTAACTGGGAATTCACAGCAAAGTTATTATTTAGTAGTTATCTTACTTTATCAATTATCTACTTATCAATGCATAAAATAAAACCATAACAGAAACAACACAAAAGAACCACAACACCAGATATAACGTGGTTCACCCCCAATGTAGGGGCTACGTCCACAAAACTGCGCTTTTATTCAACTTTTTTCACAACAACAGTCCTGATCTGCGCACTCAACAACAGATATGCCCTTCAAGTCTAACTTCGTACTTAGCTATAGTTCCTTTCTTACAATCTCTAAGCTGCGCACTCAGCTGCAGTTCCTTTCCTTACAAAACCCTCTGCGCACACAGCTGCAGAGGTCGTCCACGCACACAGCTGGGACTTGACCTTAAAACCCAAAAATAGATCTAACTTCTTCGCATCATATGATCCTCATTTCATTAGATGATCTTGACATCTTTACATGAGTGCCTATTTATACAAGTGCACTATTACAAAATCATGGGCTTACACCCGAAAATTATGGACAATTACAAAAAGAGGGCTTTGACTCAACCCCGACACCCCTAAGACTATTTTGAGTCGCAACTCCTCTTACAAGATTCTACAAAAACCGTAGAGTTACCAAATTTGAAGACCGTTAAGGTGCATGCCCCAACAGGTTGCTGATAATCACCACTTCTGGTTCAGTGTAAAATTTTTGTCAACAGCCAGTGTTTCAGCGGTTTAAGTGATGTGATCTTTCTTGCTTAATCTGCCGGATTTTTTCTACCTTGTCGCCGCGGTCGCTGATCGGAAGCTCTAACCTCTAACTCGTCGATGACCCACGCCTAAATGTTGCTGCAGTGTTTGCATCTTAAATCACTAGCGTCACGACGGTTTCCATATCGGTGATCGAAAATTCTTTCCTCTAGCCCATCGGCGCTCCAAGCCTGAACGTATTAGCACTTTCCATCACTAGCTCGTCGGCGGTCGGGAGATGTAGTCATTAACATGTTAGATATTCTTGTTTGAACACTACCGCCATGTCAAATATTTAAACCACTAGCTTTGCGATCGAAAATTGGAAGCTCTATTCACTATCCCATCGACGCCTTAGACATGAATGTTGCCGCAGTTTTGGAGGTGAAAAAAACTATTTTCATCGCTGTCAGAAGTCCGTAGAAGTTTGAATAGGAGCTTTAGTTATCTATGCCACCGACACTGTAGAGATGCTTAGCCTTAACCTTGTTGATCCGTAGTCCTTTGTTCTTCTGATCGCCAATGATTTTCTATTGCTGCGGAACCTGTAGTCAGTCTGTCTTCCGCCGTTGCGGCTCCTTAGTGAACTATTGTGCCAATTCTTAGTGTTTTCGATTTTCGATACATGACTTTGGCGGCCTTTATCGCTGATATTGTGGAACCTTTCAGATTTGCCTCGCTGATACGCTGTCTTTAGTTCTTTCGATCATCGAAGTGTTCATTTGTTAGTTCTTCCGATCATCGAAGTGTTCATCTATTTGCGGAAGCTGTAGTCCATATGTTTGTCGGTGGCTAATGAGATGTTCTGATCCTATCCTATGCCACCGAAGCTACAACTTTGTGAAATTTTCATCAAACACAGAGGCTTTCAAACCGTCAGTGATATTCATATCCCTTATTGTGTGAATTAAATTCTTCATACGGAAATAAATTATTTTTGGGAGATAACATGCTGCAAGTGTTATAAAGCTAAGACATGCTCTACAAATCATTTAAGCAACAATCACAACAAGTAGCAGCCATCTCACTGCCATTACATCAACCAAATACATATATAGGGTTTTATTTATTATTACTTAGATCAGACTTTCAGGACTATATTCACTTCATAGTTGTAGCCAATTTGCTAGTGAAGAGTGAAGGCTGAAATTGACAAGGCTAAGGAAAAGGATGACTACCTACTTAACATTATGACACTTGGATATGGAATGGAAAACTCACTATAACCACATGTCGGACAAACAACAAAACAAGGAATGGTAGTGCCTCACAAATGGTTGAGTTGTTTAGAGAGTGCTTATTGCCTTGTATAATCACCGTAAGCACAATAACCAGATAACATACATACTCTAATTCTGTAAAAGCTAAAGTAAGCAACATAATTGCCCATGATTTAATTTATAGATATCTTATGCAAATTGCAATCACCGATGTCTCTCAGCTTTATGTGTATTCTCATCCTCTGCGAGTACAACTTGAATTCACTTATCAAGTGAACATCAACAAGAGCTGATAAAATGGTTTCCAAACTGAGTAGAAGACCTTAGTTGGCATACCACAACTTGAGAGGAAATATGGGAGGTTTCCAAATATTACAAAGAAAAGCATGATAAGATAGTTAGCATTCATACTGCAATAACGGGAAAAAGAAAGTGAGCGCAGACATTATAGAAATTGCATGCTTTTCTATAACCTGATTTTTCTCATGTTTATTTTTATGTTTTCTTGATTGGATATAGGTGAGCGGGAGGTGATTCAAGAAAATTGTGCCAATAAGATAAATCTATGGGCCAAAGGTTATAAATGGATAAATGCTTTCATGGCGAACACTAAGCCATGTTCAGGATCCAATGTCTCAAATCCTCCACAATCAATAACTCCTTTCAATCTTAGAACATAAGGATTGGGTCAGTCAAAGAGTGGAATTGCCTCAAGACAGTTTCGTTCTCAGTACAAAGGAGTTGTTCCTCGGCATAATGGTAAATGGGGAGCTCAGATATATGTAAGCCACTAGAGACTATGGCTAGGCACATTTAGTAGTGAAATTGAAGTTGCATTAGCATATGACAGGGCTTGTCTCAAGTTCAGAAGTGCTAAAGGTCCAAGAAATATTCTCAATGGAAAACAATGTCAGATAGAAAACAACTTTCAAGAGCTGTACACCAAGGAACACATGGTTTAGATGATCAAAGATCATTCTTACCCAAATAAATTCAAATATTTCTTATGAATAAAGAGTCGAGTTACGACTGAAGCTGAGGAAAGTAATGAAAACATCAATAACATTAGATGGTATGGACAATTGATGGTTAATCCATAGCATTTATTTGACAAAGAGGTGACTCCGAGCGATGTTGGAAAGATGAATAGATTGGCGGTTCCAAAACAACATGCAGAGTGCAATTTTCCCCCGAAATCACAAATCAATGATAGAGATGAAACTATTGTATTTGTTGATGAGAACAACAAAGAATGGGAGTTTAGGTACTCATTTTGGAAGAGCAGTCAAAGCTACGCCTTTACTAGGGGATGGAGTAGGTTTGTTAAGGATAAGCAATTACATGCTGGAGATATTATTTCCTTCTAGAGGTGTAGATCCAATGGAAAGCTCTATATCAATGGCACTCATCCCAACTTATTCTCGACCCAGTACAGACACTATCGGATCCCAACATATATCCAGCATGAAGGATGAAGAATAAATGAGATCATCTGATTATTCCATTACATCCGAAATGACAGACTTGAGAAGGGTTAATAATAGAGTAGATATGATTGATAAAATGATAAAAGCTGCATGGTTTGGTGTGTTAAAAATTGACTGAAAATAGAGAGATGGGTAGGATATCATTCCTAGATTAGATTTGATGTAGACAGGAAAAAAGTAAAAATGCAGAGACAGGAGGAGACAGAGATGCATACATATGTGGAGTGGAGCAGCTGTGATTTTATTCATTCCATTGCCATAAATCTAGTAATTTTTTGTTTTGTATCTGGGGTGAATGTCATACAAAGGTCGTTAACAAAGTTGAACCCTCTAATGATATTTCAGATCATAGAAAAACACAAAGCAGAGAAGAGAACATCGTACCAGACATACTAGTATTGAGTGAAATGGCAGCATCCTCTAGAGGTCTTTAATTGTTAGGAGCGTTGGATTGAGTGTTGGAACTAGCCTATCTGAACCTTTTGTATGATATTCCTGAGAGAAAATCAACCAGACCTTTTGACATTTAACGACTGACTTTACAGCAAAGCAAAGGGACAAACAGAAGACCGAGATTGTTTTAGAACAGAGCTTACAGATAATTATTGTTTTGTTTTCGCCAGGTTTAGTTGGATAGCCCATTGTAATACCCCAGTTTTGACCCCATTTACATTAAAGGGTACATGATGTATATTTTCTAATTAATCACGGTGAGGAGCTAAAGGCAAAAGCCCTACCATCGATTCGACTGTGTTATGTTTCGGCAATAGGGATCATTGCCGATGGTATGTTGTGCTATCTGGCACATTATAGATTTGGCATCATGTAAATATGCAAATCAATTTAATTAAACCTACAGCCTTCTATGACGGTGCAACGTTAAATGAAAAGGGAATGATTCCCAAGGTTAAGGGTGGGGGGATTGCTAAACCTGGACCCCTGGGAAAAAGCCACGTGTCGCCACTCTCTTTTTGTCTCCTTAAACCACCACCTTAGTTTTCTGTTGTTAGGAGGGACAATGATTGGCTGGCAGGAAAACCATGCTCATGCCTGCACCCACTTTCCATGACGTGCCTTCTGGGCAGTGGATGGTCTATCCACTGGGTTAATCGTGAGTCTGTTCATCTCCTCTCACGTGGGCTGAGATAAAAGGTTCCATGTCCCTTTGTTTTGGTTCGCCCTTCCTTTCACACACCGCCCTATTAATTGAAGAAAATGTTCTTCCTCACGTTCAGACAGAAATTCTGTGTTGCAACCCCTCCATTGGGGGACTGTAAATCGTTGCTGGGATTATTCACTATGGGGTGTTTTTCCGTGGTTTCTGAGTGATATGTCTTCCCCCTGTTATCGCAGGGAGTTTGTATCTTCTACCATTACAATACTGTGCAGTGTTTTGTTTACTCCACCGTGGAACCATGGTCGTGATCTATTCATTCACAGTTTTTCTTTGGCTGTGTCCTTTTACCCTCATGCACAGATTGAGAATCGGTTCCTTCCCCATCTACTGACTGTGTATCATTTCGGTTGTTTCTTTATGGGATTGGACTACTGATCTATCCCTGGTTGGGTTGCTATGTGTGCAAACATCCTTTTGGGGTTCTGTTGTGTGTCTATGTTTCCCCTGTCCATGATGGGAGTTTGGTTTCTTGTCCATTACAGACTGTAGATTGTTGCCATCATTTCATTGTGAGTTGTGGTTGTTGATTTACCCTGGTTTTGGGTTGCTTCTTGGTTGCTGAGGTTATTAGGATTGTTGCTGAGTTGTTTTGGCCATGCTAGGTCCAAGAACAACTCTGAAGCATTGTTTGACCTGAACTGTGTTACACCTTTTGGTTTGGGGTTGTCACCCTGTTGTCTTCATATTCTTCACAGAGATGTGAACTGTTTGTTTTGCTGTGGTATGCAGTGGTTGGTCTTTAGACTGTTGAGAGTAGGATTAGAGGTTTGGTATGCTTGAGAAAACTGGTGTTGAGGTCATGAGCTTAGCATTTATCCTTCCCTAGCCCCTTGATGGCCTGATAAACCCTACTGTGTGGGCTTGGCTGATTGGTGTACCTTGGCTATGTGTAAGCTTGCTTTGACACTTATTCCTTGAGGAATCATGCCCAGCTCGGAGTGGCCGTGTTGTTGAGAGATTGATGAGCACGCTGGCCTATGGTTGGGTGGAACATTGCAGTGACGTAGCTGGTTGCGGGACGAGTTCTTATCAGATGAGTATTCTTGTCCATTTTACTTCTGCAATTATATTTACCAATTAATTATTGATGAACCTGTGGCATGCTTGAATGAATGTATGTTTGCTTCCGCTATGTATATGAACGATTATGTATCTTAGTATGTATTATGTTTAAGCTTTTTATTTTAGCATTATATGCCTGTTCATGTTCATGGGGCTATTTTCCCGCATGTTTCGTTTTAGTAGCGTCCTCTTCGCTGGTCAGAGGGTCAGGGATGTTACAGTATGGTATCAGAGCTAAAGGTTGCAGCATGGGCCTAAATGGGCCATGACCGATCAGATAGCAGAGGCAGGTTGCCTACTATCCAGAATAAACCAGGAAAATATGGGTGAAGACAAGAAAACTTAAAAATTTCTAAGTGCCAGAACTATCATCCCATCGGAAGACTCAGTGACAATATATTCCAATGCAGTGGGCACTTAGTGGGAAGGCCACCCGATGGATGGTAACCAGAAAAACCTTGAAAAATTTTCTAAGTCCGACCATTGGCGATTGGCGGAAGATAGTTGTTCTCATCACCGATGGTTAGATGGGGAAACTACCGATGAACACTGGAAAGAATTAGTTGAATGGGTTACCGTCATTGCAGCTGCCATGGGGACTAAAATGCCGATGCAGCAGTGCTAGTGGTTTTGACCGCCGATAGAAGAAGAAAGTTTCAAAATTTTGTTTCAGTGTTGAAATCATCGACGAAAATTAGTTGATCGAGTGTCCGCTGTTGTAGATGGCTAGACCACTATGCTTCCGACGCATAGAGCCTGTGATAGCCGACACCAGGGAATTTTGGAAAATTTGACGAAGTAATAGGATTGTCGGTAATTAGCGATGATTAGTTGATCGCATTGCCGACGCACAGCTGATCGTGTTGCCGATGCGACGAAAGTTGGCGACTACAGCAGAAGGAATTAGTGGAACAAAGTGCCGCCGTTGTGGATAGATAGAGGACTATTCTTCGATGGATAGAGCCTACGACCACTGACGATGTAAAGAAAGTTTAAAAATTTATCTAAGGCCCAAAATCATTGGCCATCGAAAGAAGTTAGTGGTTCGTGCGACTGCCATTGTGGAAGCCTAGAGTACTATCCTTCCGACGAGAAGATGTTATGACTGCCGATGTAGATCAAGTTATGATTTAGCCACCGATCGGACCATATTAAGGGATTAGGCTACTAATCAAAAAAAGATAAAAAATGACAAGTTGCCATTGTGGCTGCTGATTGAACTATGTCGCCGACGAATAGAAGATAGTTGAACCGATGAAGTTTGGAAAGGAAGAGAGAGAAGAAGAATTTCAAAAAAATTTCTAAGTCCTAAAATCATCGGCCATTGACGATGGTTAGTTGATCACATCATCAATGCTCAGATAATTCATTCGCCGATGAGCTATGTCTGGTAAAATTTGTTGGTCGAATGTTTGTCATTGCGGAGATCATGAGGACTAACCATCCGATGAGGAATGCATCTGAGCACCGATGCCGCAGCTTCTAGGGGTTCTGATTACCGACGGATGAAGAAAATTCAAAAATTTTCTTAGGAACAAGATCATCAGGCTTCGAAAATGATCGGAGATCGGGTCACCGATGAACAGTGCACTAATCCTGCGACGCACACAAGTTCCCGATGCCGATGTGTTTCAGCCTCCGATCAGAAAAGGATCGAAGATGATGAGCCACCGTTGCGACTGAATGAAATATTCCGTTGATGCTAGTCCTTCCAGTCGTCGATGCCGGGGTGTTTAGTGAACATCCGGGATCACTACGGCGGCAACAAACGAAAGAGAATTAGGCGATGAAGTAGCCGATGCAAAGAAGAAGAAAAAGGAAAATTTACGAAATTTTGCCTAAGTAAAGAAAACATCGAAAATTTTTAGTAGACTACCCTTCCGATGAATAATTGTTCCAACTGCCGATCGAAAAAGTTTAGTTGATTAGACCGCCGACCAGGAAAAGTTAGCGGAGGGAGAACCGCCGTTGCGGCGGCCATGTGGGATAGCATTCCGATGGTTAGAATTTTTAGTTTGCAATCGCTGATAGACTTGTGGCTATGGAAGAGATAGTTTGAATGTGGGCTGTCATTGCGGAAAGCTTGATGACTAACCGACCGATGCGTAGGGCACCAGGTCGTCAACGCAGAGGTTAGCCTAGTCTATCGCCGAGTAAATTCGGAGCGATAGTCTACTAAGGACTCGATATGGTAGACAAAATTAAACAATAGGTCACTGATTGGAAGCTTAGTTGGTTCGCCCACGAAAATTATAGTAAGATTTCTTTCTACCATTGCAGCTTCTCAAGAAACTACGTACCTGATGAATAGTTGATTTTCTCGCTGATACAGATTAGGAGTTTAGTCATTTTTCCACCGAAATGCCGGAGAGGAATAATGGAACAGTCCGTCGATGAAATTCAAAATTTTAGACCACTACAGGTTCGATACGTCGGAGAAGGATAGATAAGCAGACTGCTGATGAGCAGCGTGGAAGATTAGTTGGTTTGCCGTTGAACTGCCAAAAGGTCAGTAAAGAAAGGACCCGATAGACAGTCCTAGACATCGCCGATGCAAATCGGAAGACTAGTCCACCTAGGATCTAAAACGTCGGAAACTTAGTTGGGAAGTGACCCGATAGGGAGAAAGAAAATTGGGTTTTCCAGTAAAATTTTTAGTGGATTCCAGCTAAGTGTTTCAATGAATTTTCATGGAATTTTTCAGCAGTTTAGGGTTGAAAGGAAAGAAAATTCTAGGTGGCTGAAATTAACAATTCAGACCAATACACAGTTGAGTGTTTTGCCTAAATTTGATGAATGCCATCATTTTAGAAGTGGCTTGGTTTTCACACTCGAGGTCAGAATGAAGCATGTGGATAGGCGTTGGAAATATTATCTAGCAGGGAACAAGGGAAAGTCACCAGAATATGAGTATGGAGCAGCAAAGTGCTAATGATGGCTTGAAAGAGAAAGGTATTGCTGTCAAATGGACAAATCTGGAAAATTGCATCCCTAGAGGTAACAAGAGCATGAAATCAAACCAGCTGTTGTGTGGAAGAGGAATTCCATACAAGGATGTGGGACTTGAAAAGGGAAGTTTCCTTAAACCCTATCTCGCTGACTATAACTACATTTCATAAGTTTTTGAGGGTATGCAAAGCATACCTAGGATATTGAGGATTATACATTTATAATGAACCACTAATGATATTTATTGCATTGGTGTTGGAATTAGTGGAAAAACCAATGACAACATGGACCTGGCTGAATATGTTGCTGATGCGGACAAAGGTGACTAGAAACCCTCTGGAGAAAGGGATAAGGCAACAAGTCCATAATCAAAATTTGGTGAGCAAATTCTGCAATCTCCTGCAAAGGACCAACCAAACTAGTAATTACAAGGGTGTAAGTAGGACCCATGAAGGTAAGAGTTTGACTATGACAAATTCCATGGAGTGGTAAAGGTAAGAGACCTCATACCATGTGGATATTTGAATGTTATACTACATTCATATAGAAATGTGTCATGCTTGTATATGTTGATTGAGCTTAGTAGCCCAAGGAAAGTAAGTACTGATGATATTGATTATAGTTATGCATCCTATATGAAGTAGTCATGGTTAGGCCATGCATGGTATGTTGAATGCATAGTATTCCTGAATCAATGCAAGGTAGAATTGAATGGATATGCATTAAAATATTTTATGAACCTTGTAGTTATGCATTGAATGGATGCATATGAAGGGTGTGAGTGACTGATTGCATAAGTATAGGTGTAAATGTTGTGATGCATTGCATGAATGCATTGAGATAAGTGCATGTGATATTATGAATAACTAATGGCTGAAATGATGAATTGATGACAATTCAGGAACCATTTAAAAGGCTATTATGAATGCAGGATAGTAAGTGCATGAAGAGGGTAGTCATGATCAATTGGCTACCAGAAATGCTCTATGAAAGAGCAAGGTGGTTTCAGGTAGATTGTTTGGGATATGGAAAAATGGGTAAGACCATGAAAAAGGTCGGAATCTACCATGTGAAAGAGCCAAACCTCATGAGAAGAGTCTCATGGCTGTGATAATAGTTTGTATCCATAATGAGTTGTAATTTTGAATTTGTAAATTTCAGATTTAAGAAATTGCTGACAACTACTAATCATTATTGGCTTGCATAGAATTGTGTCAGGAGGATGCGTTGTAAGTGGGTGTCCATGTTATGCTACTAAGCATAAAATCATAATGGATATGACGGTGCTGCTCACAAGAGATCCACAATTGAGGATCACCTCATTGCCAAGCAAATCAGTTTTTGTAGTAAACAGAGTTGCAATTCCTATTGAATTTAATTACTAATGTCATTTGCTTGGTTATGGACAATCAATTTGGATTGTATTATCAGATAATGATTGACTATTTGGCTATTTGATGAATGTGCCATAGGTACACACTACAGGAAGATCATGTGTGATGGACTGTAGGAGCCAAACTTCATGGGAAGGTTTTCCCTTATCTTGAAATGGGTTTCGAGGGAAACTCCATTGGACATTTTGGAAATGTCTCATATGCACTACATGTTTGGTAAGAAACATGAGTGAAATGGTATAGATTATGCCAGTAAGACATGTGTGGATATGAAATGTAAGAGGAATTGGGATGGAAAACCGAGGGACTGTCAACTCAGTGAAGGGAGCCCCCATTCCTCCTTAACAAAGCAATACTGCTACAGCAAATGGATAGGTTTTCTGTGACCCTAGCTAAGAATATGCATGTTAGATTATTAAAATTTCCATATGTAGAACATGTTTTGATTTTATTTCCATTGGGACCGATTGCTTGAGTATGAATAGGGTCTACATGATACACACCGGACAAGGGTGCACACTTTTCCGATGTCAGATCATGGAAGGATTTTTCAATATTGATTACACCCCAGGGAGTGGACGCACTCCTGGTGTCTCAATACTTGATAGTGAATGGTGTGAATTATGGTTGGAATTTTAGAGCAATAATGCTAACGAATATGCTTATATTGCTTGTGTTGTTAGGATAAGCAAATGTAGTTTACAGTGTGGTCTCTTGGGTGATATGGAAAATGGTCGTTTATTGTTGATATAAGGGCATGTGTTGTTGATGATGGTCTGATAAACCAAATGAGGGTTGGCTTGAATGTGCCTGATATATTTATTTATTGCTGATATAAGTACAGGTGATTTGTTGACGGTTTGATAAACCCAACGAGGGTTGGCTTGACTATGCCTGATATATGTATAAAAGGATGTTGTGAAGCAGCCTGCATGCTGACCTAACATCCAAGTCCATAGGCGATCCCAAGGCTTGCAAAGTAGAGCAGGATCCTGTGGACCAATGAGGAAACACGCAATACAGATAAGTATTGGATTATTTTGCAATATTTTGCTTATAAATATACATGTGTATATGATTTGGTTATGATGTTTTAAACTCTTGTTCTAGAGATAAAACCGATGAGAATAAACTAAACAAGTGAATCTATTCAATGTTTGGATATAGGTATCGCCGGGAGCGAGGACTATGAAAGCATCCTAGGGGTGCATGTGTACATGTGACTGTCCTAAAGAGCTCAGAATGAGTGGTGATGAAAAAGTTGCTAGTAAGATTGTGAAGGTCCTAGCAGCTGAGACAAGCCATGTGGGGAGGCTCCATGGTTGAGAGGTCTGAAATAGACCGGAGACACTAAGTGTCATGACCAAGAGGGATTGGTCCAACATTCACGATGAAGTGAAAGAGGCTGAGAGCATGAAAATCCACAGTGGTGGTGTGGGTTCTAGGATGGAACAAAACAAAGAGGGAAAAAAAAACTCTTGCTGCTCTCTCTTGCCTTTTGATTATATATATATATATATGTTTATGCATTGTGAAAACAAAAGATTGTTGAATGCATGTATGACTGAAAATAGAATGTGTGTATTTGCTTAAAGTAAATTGTGGATGTTGGAATGGTTAATTCCCTGCCCAAGAATGGACATGAATGAGCTTATGTGCCTGTTGAGAAGGCATGAAAAATATGAAGTCTCCTTGATGAGGCTTGGACTGTCATGCCAATTGAGGAATTAAATGACTGATATTAATGCCTATATTATGCTTGGTCTAACAGAATTTCAATGATGCATTTCACGGGTGAGAAAGGTGAAATTCAGTGGTGCACATTGATCATGGTAGCAGACCAAAAGTTGTTGGACTTGGCTAGAAGTCTCCTTCAAATGATTTCCAGGACCCAAGAGAATCTTGGAGAGATGCTCAAGATATAGAAAAGGAAGAATGAAATGAACCACTAGATTTTGCAAGACTCCATTGGTTTGCAAAGGGAGGTGAAAAGCCTTCTAGGAGCAACCGACACTAGAAAGGAAGGTGGATCAATAATGGGACATTCGTCCAAGCGATCCATTGAGAAACAGTCCAGGCATGAAGACTCAAAGGAAATTGAGCAAGTAAAGATGAAGCAGCCAATGAAATGTTGGAAATGTGGAGGAAATCATTTACGCCGGTACTGTCCCATGAGGGAACATGAAGAGGGCAGCAACCACAAAGTTCTTAGGCTTCGGGATAAGCCAAGAGCTAAGTACCAGCAAGAGAAGTTCTGGGAAGCCAAGGGACTTGGTCCTGAACATTCAAAGTAGATAATTGAACATGGGACAGGTCTGCAAAATTTTGAAATTTTGATGTGAAAATTGTATATGTATTGGAACACCGAGGACGGTGTTATTCCAAGGGGGAGGGGATTGTAATACCTCGATTTTGACCCCATTTACATTAAAGGGTACATGATGTATATTTTGTAATTAATCATGGTGAGGAGATAAAGGCAAAATCCCCACCATCAATTAGGCTGTGTTATGTTTCGGCAATAAGGATCGTTGCCAATGGTATATCGTGCTATCCAACACATTATAGCTTTGGCATCATGTAAATACACACATCAATTTAATTAAACCCACAGCCAACTATGACGGTGCAACGTTAAATGAAAAGGGCATGATTCCCAAGGGTAAGGGGGGGATTGCTAAACCTAGAACCCTGGGGAAAAGCCACGTGTCGCCACTCTCTTTTTGTCTCCTTAAACCACCAACTTAGTTTTCTGTTGTTAGGAGAGACAACGATTGGCTGGTAGGAAAACCATGCTCACGCTTGCACCCACTCTCCACGACGTGCCTTCTAGGTAGCAGATGGTCTGCCCACTAGATTGATCGCGAGTCTGTTCATCTCCTCTTATGTGGGATGAGATAAAAGGTTCCACATCCATTTGTTTGGGTTCACCCTTCCTTTCACACACCGCCCTGTTAATCGAAGAAAACATTCTTCCTCGCGTTCAGACATAAAGTCTGTGTTGCGACCCCTCCATTAGGGGAATGTAAATCGTTGCCGGGATTATTCACTATGGGGTGTTTTTCTGTGGTTTCTGAGTGATATGTCTTCCCATTGTTCACTTAGGGAGTTTGTATCTTCTACCATTACTAGACCCTGCAACATTATGTTTACTCCACCGTGGAGCCATGGTCGTGATCTATTCATTCATAGTTTTGCTTTGGCCGTGTCCTTTTACCCTCATGCATAGATTGAGAATTGGTTCCTTCCCCATCTGTAGACTGTGTATCATTTCGGTTATTTCTTTATGGGATTGGACTACTGATCTATCCCTGGTTGGGTTGCAGCATGTGCAAACATCCTTTTTGGGTTTTGCTGTGTGTCTATGTTTCCCCTGCCCATGCTGGGAGTTTGGTTTCTTGTCCATTGTGGACTGTAGATTGTTGCCATTGTTTCATTGTGAGTTGTGGCTATTGATTTACCCTGGTTTTGGGTTGCTTCTTGGTTGATGAGGTTATTGGGATTGTTGCTGAGTTGTTTTGGCCATGCTAGGGCCAAGAACAACTCTGAAGCATTGTTTGACCTGAACTACATTTCACCTTTTGGTTTGGGGTTGTCACCCTGTTGTCTTCATCTTCTTCAAAGAGCTGCGAACTGTTTGTTTTGCTACGGTATGTAGTGGTTGGTATTCATACTATTGAGAGTAGGATTAGAGGCTGGGTATGCTTGAGAAAATTGGTCTTGAGGTCACGAGCTTAGCATTTATCCTTCCCTAGCCCCTTGACGGCCTGATAAACCCTACTGTGTGGGATTGGCTAATTGGTGTACCTTGGCTATATGTAAGCCTGCTTTGACCCTTATTCCTTGAGGAATCATGCCCAGCTCAGGGGTGGTAGTGTTACTGAGAGATTGATGAGCACGCTGGCCTATGGTTGGGTGGAACGTTGCAGCGATGTAGCTGGTTGCGGGACAAGTTTTTATCAGATGAGTATTCTTGTCCATTTTATTATATTTACCGATTAATGATTGATGAACCTGTGGCATGCTTGAATGAATGTATGTTTGCTTCCGCTATGTATATGAAGGATTATGCATCTTAGTATTTATTATGTTTAATCTTTTTATTTCAGCATTATATGCTTGTTCATGTTCATGGGGATATTTTCCCACATGTTTGGTGTTAGTAGCGTCCTCTTCGCCGGTCAGAGGGTCGGGGACGTTACACCCATTTATGTGTATTATATTTCCTTTTACTAGATATGGGAAATGAAAGTTTTATCTGTGAATATGTGTAGGGACTTCCTAACCTGTCAAAGATATCTGAATTCTATTATGGCCTTGGATCAGAACAACCTCCAACAAGTGCAATGTTTCATAGAGAACTGCAACAAGAGGTTCTTTATAAACTCATCGTGCTTGAGGTACACAATATATCATAAGAACACAACAAAGAAACCCATGAATTTTACTGTTTGTTTGTTAACACCTTTTTTAAAGGATCAAACCATATGATTTTATCCAATTTTCAGTAATTACACAAAGGTCGTATTGATGTGGGGTATATTCAAATTACAAGATGAAGCTTTGGCGTCCCTTTTGATAAGGAAAATACCAGTGCAAGCAATGCAGAAAGCCAAAATTATTGCAACCTCAGAAGAATTTATATAAAGATTTTACAAGATTGAATCATATTAATGGATAAACAAGAGGCCATGATAAAAAACCGATACGGAGCCGGATTGAAAACGCAACAGCCAATCTAGGCATCTGTGGGTAATGGCTCCATATGTGGGTAATGTGAATAATGGAGTAGAAATAAAGCATTACGATCCAGAAGAAGGTTAACACTTTTCCTACTAAGCTCAACAGCCCGCTAAACTAAACTAGACAGGCTCGGGATCGAACCCAACAACCTGCTAAACTAAACTAGTCAGGCTTGGGATTGAACCCAACATCAATCAATCGGTGGATAATGAAGTGGAAGGTAAATGAGTGAAACAAATGGAAACATAGCTCCTAAGATCAAAAAGACCATCACAATTTCATCTTAGCACATTCTTTAGCAAATCACAAACCTATTAAGCAAACCCACAAACAATTTCATCTATAACTACCTATTAGCTATCTTATTCATTCATGTTGAATTAAACAACAAAGATTTAAACTTACTAAATCACTTACGTTATTTTATGGAAAATATATTGATGCAAAAAGTTGAGGAGTATTAACTTGGGATGGGAAAGGGGTTGTTCTTCACTTCCTTTTGGCCATATTTGCGCCAGCGATGGTAATAACCCAGATGGTTGAGCAAATCTAGGCTCGCTGTTCGGCTTTTGACCCTCTTTCCTAGGTTTTCTCCTATACAAACAAATACCAGCTCCTGCACAAACAAATACCAATATCAGTAATTTATAATTTATATCAGCAAACATTGCCTAAATCAAATCTAGCAGACTGCCTTACATAGTTTACAAATTACTATGTGCGAATGAAGTAAAAATGGCAAGGAAATGAATTAATGCACTGCTTCTTAGCTTTTGGCTATGTAGGCTTTCTCTCTGCAATGATATCTTTAGAGGGTGGTTCGGTTTTTTAGGGCCCTGATCGGATCCTTGCACTGGAATCTGAACCTCCATGGCCTTCACTAGAGAAAGAAGACATTGATGAGTTGGGAGTGCCCAGGACAGTAGAAGTTTCACATGAGCGGCCTCCGATGTGAGCTTCTTCATGGCCTTCCCTGGAGAAAGAATATATCGGTTCCATTTATGTCTCTTTTTCCTAGGTTTTCTCCTGCACAAATACGAGTAGTTTATATTGGCATGCATTATAGGGCTTGAACTTGCATAATTTGTAGGTTACCGTGTGCGATTGAATGAAAAATTGTGAGGAAATGATTAACTGACTCCATCTTAGCTTTGGATCTGTAGGATTGCTCTCTGTACTGATATATATCTTCAGATGGCAGCTCAATTTTTGAGGGCCCTGATCTGATCTGATCCCTGCAATGGATTCTTCATTGCCTTCACTAGAGAGAGAAGATAGTGATGAGTTGTGAGTTCTTGGGACAGTAGAAGTTTCGCCTGAGCGGCCTCCTGCGCGGGATTCTTTTTCTGTGTTTCTGCCATGGCAAGGCTGAAAATGTTTGGCTCGAGCAGTGGATGTCTAAACTCCTCCTCTGTCAATCACACATAAACAAACAGACTGACATGACTCACATGACTCAGACTCAGACATGACTTAGAATTAGACATAACTTAGACTTATACCCATACATGACTCAGACACCACACCCAAGCACAAGCCTTCTAGACCAGACCAGAGACAAAGGAGGAGGAAAATGTTACGCTGCATTAAAATTCATATATATATGCATTTCTTTATAGACACCTGGTTTTAATGGATAGTTTTTTTCTCCCTTGAGAACCTTCACTAAATCCTATGCAAAAGCTTGAATATCTTTTCAAAAAATTCCTCCTTAACAAAATTTGATTTGAATTTGTGAGAGTTTGAAGGTCACATTTCACTTAATTTTTTATTTAATAAAATATCAATTTTGAAAATATTTTGAATGTTTGGGAGTTTGAATTTGACTTTTTTTTTTAATCAACGACAATAGGTTAATAAAGTTTCAATGTATTTTTTTTTCATTTTAATCAAGGAGAATAGGTAGACATTAATTCCTCTTACAGAGGAGACTAGGGCTCGGGTGAGAAACAATTATGGAAATGCTACAACTACAAGCAGATTGAACATGCTATTCGAGTCACTCTTGAACCGGTGGGAAAATTGGTCACACATTTTGGGCCAAGTCACCATATATTTTAAGGAGATACACATGTGTATCAATACAAATGGTTGAACATATACCCTCTAAGGCCTTCATTCAAGCTCTCCAATTATTATCAACTCTCATTGCATGGAAAATCTATTGAAGAAAAGCCACTCCAACATTATTTCCCAATTCCATGCCATTTAAGTCATGTATATCCCCACCCCATAAATTCACCTTGACCTGCACTGGGTTTTAACGAAACAACAAGAAGTCTTTGAAACACCCCATAGCTCACCCCCTTCACGTAGTGAGCAAGATCATGGTATTCCCTTGATTCTTGGAAATCAACCCCCAAATTTGTGTCCTTATCGACACCCATTTTCCCATAAGAATGAAATTGGATTATTCAACAATTATTGAGGTCAGAGTCATTTGTCCTCATACTAGTCCAAAAGAGGGCAATTGGTGCACGTGTTATAATTTTTTTGTTCTCAATAAATTGACTATTTGAAAGACAATTTGGGTTGTGAAGGAAATGATGGATGTTGGACTACCTCTCTCTGACACACCCATCTTCTACCGCAAGTTGTGTGTAAGGGAAGATCGATGTGGTGAATGGGAGTAAAGGAAATCGTAAAGCTATGCACCTAGAACTTACACATTCAATTAGGTATGGGATGCAATTGAACATATTAGTCTTCTATATTAGTTTATAGTTTGCTTGATAGGTGATATTTGGGTGTTTATTAGAGTGATGTTACAATTTTGGATAAGTGTTTACTCATTGATGTATTAAATTAATCAAATTCCAAACCAATTCCAATCATGAATATGCAATATTCCTTTGAAATCTTTCTTTGTTCATGATTTAATTATCCCATTAAATAGCAACAATGTTCAGTCTCCCCCCAATCTATGCTCCACTACTTTTAAAAAATGTCATTCTAGAAAGCCTGCTTTAACTAGATTTCAACTACTTTTAAAAACTGGCATTCCATAGAGCTTGCTCTACCTAGATTTCAATACAATACATAACTGGACATAGAGTGGTCAAGAAAGGCCTTGGTGTTTAGTTCTTAGGGCATCATTACATTCATTAGTAGAGCATGGATGTATGCTCACATTGGACAACTAAGCTCAACCTTTTGCTTCAGACACATCCTCACATTTTCATCTAATAAATGTAAAATTTAGTGCTACAAAGTTTCAAAATGTGTCCACATCCAATCATTTAATGATTGGTATTGACATTTCAAGTAGGAAATAACAATCCAAACATATGGACTTTAAATTGAATGTTTTTCTCATAATGGGTTACACGCACATCATGAGCATTCTTCATTTCTAGTGCTCAATAATTGTACTATTGGACATGGACACACCTTTAAACAAAACAAATGTTCTCTTCCATTTTATGAATGCTTCTAGCAATTAATATATGAATTCCCAAATTGTTATCATTTGGAAGCAATTTTCCAAAGCATCAATCACAATGTCATTTATGTTTCTCTTAATAGAGACATATGCAATAAAACCAATTAGAAAGGTTAAACCATAATAAAAGTAGGGGCTTGTTCATGTTGAATATTAATTTGTAAGTGGAATTGATCTTAGTTTCTATTATGGAAACATAGAGCTGCTTAGATTTATACTAAATGTTAGAATTCAACATATGTTTCTAGATAAGTTGCACTCATGACATAAGAAAACGACCATATTCTAGAATATTGTTATGATTTGCTACCTTGATTTCAAGGATTACAAGAGTACCTATATTTTATATTTTATTTGGTTGGTTTGACTTAACGTTTTTTTTCATCATCAAATTACTAATACTATCCTCTTCTCCACATAAAACTTGTTCATTTAGTATTACCAAAAAATAAAAGAATTGGTTGGTTGTTGAGTTAAAAACTAGTCTTATTGGTTGGTGATGATAAAATCACCTGGATGTTTGAAATATAACATTGTTGATTGTTGCAAAGCTAGTAAAATATCAAGCTTCACAGCTAGTAAAACCTTTTGGAACGATCATATCCAGTATTTGTGAAAGCAGGAAGAATGGGAGAGACCCTAATCATTATGGTGTATGAAGGACTAGAGTGCCTAGTAGACCTTATGATAACATTCATAAGAGATATTTCTAGAGGAGGTATGAAAAAGGAATCATGATCCTTGATATTTCGGTTTCTTCTCTTCAAAAAAGGAACACAAATTTGTCGTTTTCCATTGATTATAGATTATGCTTTGATTTGATTGTATATTATGCAGATAAATGTAGATTGCAAAAATTGCTCTTATGCCACTTGAAATAGCTCCAAAAGACGATGCAACGCCAAAGGAATACATGGGAATATGTGAAACACTGAAGGTAGTTCTAGGTATGTGGAACATATAAGGAGATGCATATAGGATACGTGGTGCCAAGATAGGATAACCTGAAGTTTTATATAGGTATACATGAAGAATGACTATGTCGAATGCATATGAATATGAGTACTACTAAATGTGAAGTGAACAGAAACTAATACTAAAGTCAATCGTAGCATTACTTCACTTCATAAATTTATGTGGTAATACAATATAGAAGGCATACTCAAAACATTTGATTTCATGAAATTCAAATCTATTGATATAATTTTCCTTAGTTTGAGTCTAAATAAGAGAATAACACAATTGATTGGTTGATATATAGTAGATAACGACTATGATTTATAGGAGGAATTAGTGGTGACTTGGAGATAGGGTTTTTTTAATACTCCATGAACGAGAAGGTACAACTAGTTGGATACTTTGAGGATTTACTCTCGAAGGAACAAATTTATCCTCACTTCCCTTGTTGAAGGAATTTGTGGAATCCCATATCACTATAGGGGGATTAGTGGGTGGTAAGCCCTCATTTATTGATAGCTTTGGTTTGGGGATTATGGAAAACAATGTCACCTTGTTAAATCCTAATTTAATTTTCTATGGTTTGGTGGGTACAAAGGATCAGGTAGACCCTTTCAAAAGTACTAGAAGGGATAACACATTACCGATGACAAAGTAACTAAAAGTGAAAGGATTTTTTAATCCACCAACTTTCAAGGTGCTTTCAAGTCTCCTGGAGTTACTCCTGGGAGATGACACTATGCAACGGTTACATAGTTAGGAATTAGTTTTGATGAATCCTCCTTTATATTTGTAGGTGAGGTTTAACACTGAATATTTATGTAGTTTATTCCCTAATACTATGTCTCAAATGGGGAAAAAGAAGCATATGATTATTTTCTTGTGATATGGTGGTGGTACTTATTTGGTGGTGGTGGGGGCATTAGTGTGAGGCAGATCATGGATCTGGAGGATTGAAAACTCATGGATAAGTTCTATGGGCAAATTGTTTCTATGGATTCATTGAATGTTTGGATTCAACAAGAATAGTCTCTAGCATCTACCCACTAAAATTTCCAATCTTTAAACAATTACATGAGTTGTTCTATAATTAACTCCCCTTTGCTTGTCTCTTATACAAGTAAAATGATCGATCTCTCTTTCTCGATGATCCTAAAGAGGAATAATCTCTTTATGGGGTTTCCAAAACTCATTGCATTAAATGAGAGAACTTTCATTTGGAAATCATCGATGAAGGCCATGATTCTCTAAGATACCAAACCAAATTTCTCTATTTCCTTGATTTATTTATACTTCTACCTTATTTTGAGAATGAAAAATATATGATTTCCTACCTACACTGCATTTTCCTACCTCTCTCCTACTATCAAATCCTTACCCAAGGCACTAAAGGATATTGAGAACCAATAGACCCTTTTGACCTAATACAATAGGGGATTCCTCTTAATTCCTTTGAATTAAAGGACTCCTTGACCTTAGATGATGGTCCGTCTTTAAAATTAAGAAACAAAGAGGTAGGGATTTACCAATAAGTTGTTGACTTACATGACCAAATCCACCTAAAGAGGGGCATATTATGAGAGACACCTTATTTGGTTCAAGTTCTAAATGCTGGAAGGAATATATGTAAACATTTGCATCGAAAACTAACAAATAACTTCCATCATTTTGTAAAAACGCTATTGGAAAATAACCAAAAGACAAAGACTTGCCTTGTTGAGGACATAATGTGAAGTTGAGACCTACAAATATCCTTTATTAATACTTTTAATAGGAAAATATTTAGGAGTCCCTTCGATTGGAAGAGAGGTATCCTCATGTTGTCTCCTCATGGAGAAAGGGTTATACAAAACCTCCTTATTATTAAAAGAATCCTAACACCTACTATCACCCCATATTTCTTCTGCAAAACCCTCACAGATCAAGCTATTTAGGATGTCCTTGGGACTAGTTTTAGACAAGAATGTAGAGTCCAAAATTTTCTTTTATTTTGCAGTCACAACCATTTCTAAGAGACGAATTAAATCTCTCCCTTCTTGTGCAATACAAGTGTCCAATGAGTCATAGGTACGATCAATTGCATCCCTAGAATCCAATACATGGGCCTCTAATGAAACTCTTCTCTCATACAAAGAAACCACTTCTAAAGTATCTTCATACTTTTGCTCAGATCTATAACTTTAGGAATTATAACGCCTTGGGGAGTAGCCACATTTATTGTTCCAAATTTTCTTCCTAAAAGGCATCGAGTATTTTTCCACAACATATCTAAATAAATGACACCTCACATAACAAAAAGGAACATTGCATTAATAAAGTAGTTGTGCATATGTCTAGTCTCCCACTTCTATTTCAATACTTTTTTCTAACCCGTTAGTAACATAGATATTCACCAAAATATCGGTGACTGAATGGTGTGCACATTATTTACATGATGGGTCTACCATCATATATTTTACTAGTTGGTTCTTTAATCTTTAAATCTCATAAAAATTATCATTGCAGAGTTACAATCGAAACCATGGATGCTTAACCCATATTCGAATTGCCTTTATTACTTCTCACCAACGATCAAAGTAGGGATTCTAGAATCTTAAGTTGAGGGTGTATGAACAAAAAAATTAATGTCCGCTTAAAAATAACATTGCATTCTCTTCAAAAAAAAAATTTAAATGGATTGAACCCTTCGTTAAGATAGGAAATATCATATGGTACCCCTAAAAAATTTCCTAGCTACTTTTTAGATACCATGCATGAAGAGTGGTTTTATATAGATAAACTCCAAAAAAATTCCTATTTGAGCCTCACCAATGAACTCAAAGATTTGATTCACTTACAAATCATTCCCCACAATCATCCTTAACCTATCTTCTTTTCTCCTATTAACTTTCTTCTTTCCCTTTGAACCCTTTAGGACTTCCTTATCATTCACATTGCCTAGAATCACATCTTTAGATCCCATTAAAGAAATAAAATCCAAATACTTCCCCACCTTCCAATTGGTCTCCCAAAATTCCTTCTCCTTGAAAATATGGCTCTAAGAATACTATGGAGGAAGGATCTTTCAAAACCTCTGAGATCCTAATATTAAAAGGGTATCTTGCTGTAACTCTAGGGTGATATAACAAGTCATTCAAAATAAATTTCAAGGGAAGAAAACACCAATTTTCCATAACTCCCATCCTACTGCAAACTATTCACAGTAGAATAAGTCACTTGAACACAAATAATCTCTTGTCCTTTCACTCCTTTGAAAACCTCACTTGTCACATTGCCTATAAACACTTTTGATGGAAAATGCACAAGTTATTTAATTGGTTGATGTAAACCCCCATGAGCATTTATATTGAAAATCCCAGGTGAATTTGTTGTCTTGCCCACCTTACATATGTTTGGGATCGTGAAAGTGGATTTTCGAAAATATCCTAACTCACTAAAAGTTCCTCCCTAAAATACAGTAGTTCATCTATGACCTCAAAATGATCTATATTTTCAACAATAGATATAACATTTCCATAGACCCCATATCTCCATTATGTAGCACATATACTTAATTGTATTTTCCTGCAATTATTAACAAGAATGAAGTTGCCCTTGGATATGTATAGAAGAATTCCATATTTTGTTTAACCCTATATTGGAATGTTAGTATCCCTTCCATAACAAGAATCAATGTATTAATCTTGTCATTATTTTAAATTATTTTGCGCAAAAATCAATAAACAATTAGCCTAATTTTTTCCCAAAAGATTTTCAACCACTTTATGTTATCCAATCAAACCCTTTAGTGAAAACACAAGGTGGATTCATTGTTTCCACCACCTTTGCATTTGTTAGGGGACGTGAAAGTGAATATTAAAAAATATCCCGATCTGCTAAAGGTTCCACCCTAAAATCCACTAGTTCACCTTCGACCTCAAAATGATCTATATTTTTAGCAGCAGATAAGGTTTCATAGACCCCGTGTTTCCATTCCATAGAATATATATATATATATATATATTGAAATTATTAACAAGAATGAAGTGCCCCTTAGATATGTATAAAATAATTATATCTTGTGTTTAACCCTAGAATGGACCCTTATTATTCTCGTCCATAGCAGGAACTAATGTATTAATCTTGTAGTCATTTTAATTATTGTGCACAAAAATCAAAATATTTCCTAAACAATTAACTTAAGTATTCTCCCAAAATATTTAAACCACTTTATGTTATCCAATAAAAAGAGTTCACTACTACTTATTTTTCTAGGAAAAAAAAAATATTCAAGTAGGATGGAAAATACAATCCATAGGTGTCAAGGCACAAACTTCAGAAATTGTTAAACTTTATTGGATATAATCCCTCATTAACCTATTAGGATTATTAATCCTCCCTTGTCCAATTCGGTCATATGTCTAAATCAGGAGTCATGTCTAAATCGGGAGTCCATCCAGTCTATTTTTAGTCACTAGTACCATTGGGTCCACTTGACCTAATTGGGGCACATATTCCAGTTACTAAGTGTGGGGAACACTAATTGATGCCTACTGCCACTGATTGAACCTGCATGCATCAATTTAGGAGCCACTGGGAGTGCCGATACCAACCTTCATCAGTTGAGTTCAATTAGTGACTGGTCAAGCTGAGTTAGGAATCATTTACATCCAGTTCTAGTCGTCTACATTCAGTTAGCACTGGGTTTGCATGGTTGCATGCAGGAGAGGCGCATTTCTCACCTACCATATTCATTTATCCTCAGTTAACACTAAATTAGACACTTGATTTGTGTTTTAGAACTCTATTGAACTCTGATAATGGTTTAGACAAGGTCAGTTAACTATTGAGTCCTCCGATAATGATTTAGACAAGGTCTTAGTTACCTATAGTCAAGTATTTTATAATCAATTCGAATTTTCTCATGTGGATTCAAATTTCTTGTGGCTATTTAATCCATTGTATTTCATTGTAATTATTATCTAATTACTCTTTTATTAATGAAAAGCATTCACAGCTGCAAGCCATTTTTGCATTGTTTCATTCTTCAATAACTGAGTAAATTGTGTAATCTATCTTCTGAGTTGTATGTTTGTCCACAGATCTATGTGCTCAATTTAATACAACCAACTACAATAAATTGCTTTATTTCCCTAAGGGATAGTCAAATGGAACATACACACAATACTTGTCAATTGCATCTAGACAACATAGGATCCTACAACCATTCCATCACATATCACATCCATCAAATTTCATGAAGTTCATAGTTCCTCAAAGACAACACCAGTCCCTCACTATACTCATCAATAAATAATTGACCAACCTCTAACAATAATGCATCTTTAGACAAGGAGTCTAAAAATGTGTTCAAAACTTTGTAGACATGAGCAAAATTGACCAACTAGAATACATCGCTAGTATCCTTTAGATGCATAGCAAGTTGATGAAAATATATGATTTAAAACTAAATCTCATCATTTATACACGGAATAACCATATCCTAATCACCAAATACCTTCAATTGACCAATATTCTTCTCAACAACAAAATTCAATAAATAGTAAAGTGCATTAAATTCACCAACATTATTAGTCCCCGTCCTAAACTGGCATTACCCATAAAATAGTAATTGTGTGAAAGGCAAAGAACAAAGCCTATGCCACATGTATTCCCTATCCCCATGCATGCCCCATTGAAAAATCTCCATGGAAAATCCATTTTCATAGTTACCTCTCTAAGAATTCAACCAGGATTTAGTAGATAGGTTGGAGAGAAGTAAGTAAGTACATACAATGTTTGTGTAGTAATCTTGAATCTAGAAACATTTTTCTCCTCAAACAGTATCTCATTCCTTGCCAACCAAATTTCCTAGTTTATTAGATATGGAATTTCTTAGAATGTTCTAGGTTCCCTACCATTAAACAACCCCAGGAAGTAGTCTTTCAAAGAATTTGTATCCCATAGGTTTCTTGGATCAAGATGGCACTTGACCACTAACTAAACCTGTCAATGAAGGAAAAAGGAAAGAAATATTTGATCATCCATTTCTTCATTAATACTATAAAGAATACACATACGAGGTCCTATTTTGTTTCACCATTGTAGTCTATCCAAGTTAAAAATCACTTGTTTAGAACCAACCAAAAATGAAGAACACTTTTAGGTGGAGATGCAACCTTTCATTAAATTTTCCTCCACCATCTAGGATCCTCTAACACTATAGAAATTAGAGAAATGTATCCAATATTAGCAATATAATATCCCCATGACTTCTTAAATACCCAAGCAATTTCATCACTATCATCTCTAATTTCGATGTGATCCCTCTGAAGCTCATTTAGAAATCATTCCCATCTCAAATGCCATTACCCAGCTAACCCAAAATCCCATGCCTAAATCCATCCTTGTTTCCATATATCAGTATTTGAAGTATCAATGAATTTTCCCAAGGTACACATATCATGTTCTTAAAAGTGCCTAACCAAATCATCAGGGAGAAATATCCCTTCACTGTAGCTCATAATAACATAAATACCAACTTGCGCCTAGTCACCTAAGCTCACCCTCCGTGAAAAAATCCAACCAATATTTGGAAAGGATAAAGTCAATTATTTCCACCAACTAGAAACATTTTTAATTGACTTCCTATTCCTTTTGATCCAATCTAACACAATCCCTAAACATTTATATTTTCAATTAGGATTCTTCTCCATAAACTATCTTTTGTTAAAAAGTTCTAGAGTGACTTTATTGCAAGTGCCAAATTAAATAGGAAAATGTTTTTAACTCCCCATCCACCTTGAGCCTTTCCAAGTGCACAGTGATTTCATAACAAGCTTATTTAGTCATATAATGAGAGGTAGTGAATGGTTGCATGCCTTTAGGCACTATGAACACTGTGGGCGCTGTGGGTATTGTTCATACATTAACCTTTGTGCCTTCCTTGACTTCGTGACTATTTGTCACCTTGGAACTCTCTCCCATACTAAAGATATGCATCATCCTTCAATTCACCGAGTGTTAACTACCTTTAACTGAATGTGAATTGATTGAACTAAACTCAACCATCAACTAACTAGTTGACCATTTGTTAGGAGTTTAACTGAATGTATTTAGTGATTCACAATTAGTTTCATCCACAAAAAAACTCTTTGCATAAATCAAGGAGTAGATTCCTTTATTAACCGAAGCTTGGTTTTCCACAACTAGGAATTAACTGATGTCTCTGCAATTTGAGTTCATCGGAGGTCTGGCATGGGAAATTCAAATCCTTGCTCTATCTTTGTTCTCATCTCATTTATCATTAATTAAATTATGCATGGTCCATATATGCTTAATTAATTCATATTTATCATATCATACTTAGAAGGATTTTTCCATACAAATGATCACATGTATTACCCCATGTCATATAGTCATATCCTAAATTAATTCAGTCTAGGGGTAGCTAAGCCCTAGAGGAGAATTATATCACCTAGTGACCATGACTAGCAATACATCACATAGCGTATCCACATGACTTGATACAACACAAGTATTAGCTTGACACAACACAAGCTATATGGTCTTGATACAACAAAATACCAGTCTTGATAGAACACAATATTCCAACCTTGATACAACACAAGCTCTTGACCTTGATACACCACAATATCCAGACCTTGATACAACAAAAGATCCTGACCTTAATACAACACAAGATCATAGTACATGCATATTTCATGGATAGGACTTGATACAAAACAATTCCCTATCTTGATACAACACAAGCTTCCTTAAATTAATACAACATAAGTTCCTAACTTGATACAACACAAGTCCCTTAACTCGATACAACACAAGTTTTTGAACTTGATACAACACAAGTTCCAGACTTGATATAACACAAGACTCCTGGAGAATGATTCCCGATGTTGTACATTTAATACTCCCTCTCAATGAGGGAGACATTCTATGCCATACCAAGCTTATCTCATAAGTGTTTGAACTTCATCAGATATAGAGGCTTTGTCATCACATATACAATCTGCTCATCGATAACTATGTACCGAAGTTTTATAATACCTTTTTGAACCATGTCTCGAATGAAGTGATACTTCATTACTATGTGTTTCGAATTGTCATGAAACACATAATTTTCAGATATCTTTATACAACTCTGGTTCTCACACCTGATCACTGTAGGCTCTAGATTTTCACTGAACAATCCTCTAAGTAGCTTTCTTGTCCACGCTACTTCTCTGCAAGTAGTACTAGCAGCAATGTACTTAACCTCTATGATGCTCTAGGAAACTGAAACCTACTTTCTACTAGACCATGAAATCATAGCAGAACCCAAGCTGAAACAATATTTGGAAGTGCTCTTCTGATCAACAATGTTTCCACCCCAATGAGAATCAATATATCCAAGCAATAACACTCCTCCATTGGAGGCATACCTGAGTCCATAAGCAATTGTACCGTGGAGGTATCTCAAAATATTCTTACCTGCAACCTAGTGTCTGTGTCTAGGATATTCTATGAACTGACTCAAAATGCTAACTGGATAGAAAATGTTTGGCATCGAGTGCATTAGGTACATTGACGAGCCAATCAACCATTTGTAAAGAGTGGGGTCTACTAGATCTGATCCAGTCTCGGTCTCATGAAGTTTACTTAAATTAGAAACTGTTGGAGTACTCATTAATTTACAATAAACCATGCCAAATCTCCACAAGATGTCTACAATGTACTTCCCTTGAGATAGAAATATCTCATCATTTATTTTCCATATTTCAAGGCCTAGAAAGTAGTGCATCAGACCTAAGTCTTTCATCTCAAACTTTGAGGTAATATCCCTCTTACACTCAAAAATAAATATTTCCTCTCTAGTGAGGAATAGATCATAAACACACGTAACCAATATCAAGGGTTGGTTCTCCACTACTTTGAAGTACACATTTGAATCTGCTTCACTCTTTGAGAAACCTAGTTTATGAAGGTAGCTATCTATTATGGCATACCAAGATCGAGGATATTTTTTTAACCCATACAGAGCTTTCTTCAACTTGCACACATGGGATTACTTCCCATGTATTTCAAAACCATATGCTCAATGTAAGCCTCTTCCTCAACCTCATCATTGAGGAAGATAATCTTCACATCCATCTGGTGAATCTTCCAACCCAATACTGATGCAAGTGAAATAATAGATCTAATGGTGGTATCCCTAGACATTAGAGAAAAAGTCTCATCATAATCAATTCCCTCTTTCTTAGAAAAGCCACGTGCAACAAACCTGGATTTGTACTTTTCCACACTGCCATCTACAACATGATTTATCTTGTAAATCCATTTGGAAGTTACAACTAACTTCCTCTCAGGTTTGGGAACAATATCCCAAATATCATTCTTCAGAATATAATGATATTCCTCTGTCATAGCATATTTCCTCACTTTCTTCTCTACATCCTCTTCATATGATGAAGGATCTGAGTCACTGATGTTTCTCATAAATGCAACATATCCTAAATACCTATCAGGATGCTTGTGCTCTCTAGAAGTGTCCACTAGTTCTCCATGCTTCTCAACATCTCTCAATACATCTTGAGACCATGTTTATCTCCTCTTTGTAGGAGGTTCATCAACCAATTAAATCAGTTCGTCAATGACATGTAACTCTTCATGCTTTGTTGGATTCTCCCTCTAAATATGAGAAGGGGAATAATTATCATCATGATCCTATGAAATAGGAGCCTCAACTTGCTCTGTCTCTGGATCACATTCAAGCTATTTTGACCACATGAATGTTTCCTCCTCATGGAAACTCACATCCTGACTAACCTCAACATGTCTCTCATCATGTACATATATTCTGAATTCCTTGGAGGTCTCATTGTATACCACAAAAGATCCCTTCTTTCCAGAAGGTTCCATATTGGTTCTATTTTCTTTTGGAATGTGAATATACATAGGACATCCAAAAATCCAATGATGTGATATGTCTGGTTTCTCACTAGTGAACAACTCTTCATGTGTTTTCTCATCAACTAGAGTTGCATGCAGAATTTTGTTCTGTATGTACACTTTGTACTAGTGGCTTATTCCTACAAATAAGAATATAGATACTCATCATGTAACATGGCTTTTGCAACCTCACAAACAATTATGTTCTTTCTCTTTGCAACCCCATTCTATTGTGGGTTATAAGGAACTGTTAATTGTCTACATATCCCTGCATCGCTACAAAACTCATTTAAAGCATTTGATTCAAATTCTCCACAATTACTAGACATTAGGGCATAGATATGTCTATTTGTTTGATTCTCAACTAAGGCTTTAAATTCTTGAAATTTACCTAATGTTTCACTTTGGGATTTCATGAAGTAAATATAGGCCTTACGGGAGAAATTATCAATGAATAAAACATAGTAAAGATGCCCACTTAAGGGAAGAAAATGACATGGGTCCACATACATCTGAATGCACTAAATATAAAATTCCTTTAGATCTATTATATCTGATTAGAAAATTCTTTTTAACATTATCTCCTAAATCACAACCCCTACAAATAGTATCATGCATAAAACTAAAACTATGCATACCTTTCACCATGCACTGCAAACCGGGGAGTGCTCTGAAGTGAAGGTGTCCAAGCCTCCTATGCCACAACTTGCATGTGATGATAATATGATGTGTCATGGCTGAAATATACTTTCCTGGGAACTTGTAATGTCCTCCCTCTCAAACTCCAATAACAGTAGCAATATCAATGTTCTAGTTCTTTGGCCACAAGTATGCTTGATTCTCCATGAAGATGACTTGAAATCCCTTATATTCAAGAAAAAAAGAAAGAGTAGGTTCTTATTTAATCCAGGGACATAAATAATCTCCTCCACATCTAGTGTGTCTCCTGATCTCAGTTGGAAGGATGTGGATCCAACTTCTTGGATCGAATATGTGGAGTTGTCTCCCAATTCTACCTTGCATGCAAACTATTTCTCTTTTATGTGGGAGATTGCACCCTTGAAACCTGACATGTGCTTGGAAGCACCACTGTCAATCAACCATGTATCTTCTCCCATGATGAGAGATAAATACAAAGTAGAGATGAGGTAAGACTCCCTCCTTGTCACTTTCTCTTCGAGTACATCTTCTTCCATATCATGATATTCCCTCGATTATTGGAAATCAACTCCCAAATTTCGATAATCGACACCCATTTTCCCAAAAAAATGAAAATTGAATTATTCAATAATTATTGGGGTTAGAGTCATTTGTCCTAGTACCAGTCCTTATTCATTGCCAGTGTTCATGGTATTAAAGAAATAAGGAAATTGGTGCACGCGTTCTAATTTTTGTGCTCTCAATAAATTGACTATTTGAAGGAAAATTGGGTTGTGAAGGAAATGATGGATGTTGGACTACCTCTCTCTCACACACATTGTTAACACCCAAAAATGGTTAACTACCTCATCTACCCCATTTCATGGCTCATTAGTCCATTTACCTACCATATTTCCTTGAAAATCCCACTAAAAGCCTCCAAAAGGCCTAAAATGCCTCCAAAAGGCCATAAAACCATTTAAAATGCCTCCAAANAAATGCCTCCAAGAGGCCCAAAAACCCCTTTTTCCTCCAAAAATAACCAAAATTCCTCCAAAAATAGCAAAAATCCCCAAAAGGGAAGAAAAGGAATAAAAATAATGAGGAAAAAGGAGGAAAACCCTAAAAAGGGCCAAAAACCCTAAACAAGCTGCCCTAAACCACATAGTTTCCAAAAACCATGGGCAAGCACTTCACCACTAAAGAACTATAAATAAGTGGTGAACCCCCCTCATTTCATACATCCACAGTCATAGCATCCTTACTCTGCCAAAACATCTCGTGAAACCCTAGCTTACCACCAAGCTACTTCCATCATTGAGACCCCTTTTGGCCTATTTTCCACCATCGGAGAAGGAGAAGGACCAGCTCGGAGCTCGGAGCCACCGACATCGGACCAGCGCAACGGACTCCACCAACCTCTACATTGGAGGTAACTCTAATAAAAACACCATTACATATTTCATTACTGTTTTTTACTTCCTGTTGTTTGCTTTCATTGCTTTAGATTAGCTTTTTACTTTCCAGTTTATTTTTGTTTAATCGAACTGCTACTAAGGATTCCAGATTCCTTAGTAGGTGCTCATCAGCACAAGCTAGGGTGAAAACCCTAGCTACAGTTTTGGCGACTCCGCTATTTCTTTTTTCTGTTATTTTTTCCGTACTGTACTTTCGGCTGTCGTTTTCGGCCGCCGGAAACCGCGTTTTTTCTTTCCGCAACCGCGACCCGATCGCACCTTTCAATACCTAACCCGCGACCAGTTCGCCGCTGTCAGTCTTTTTTCCTGCTATCCGACCGCGTTTTTTGCCGCCCACAGTCGCGATCCGACCGCGCCTGTTCATTACACAGTCGCGCTCCGACCGCCGCTGTCAGCCAGAAACCCGCGACCCAGACCGCGCCTGTTTCCTTCAAAACCGCGATCTGCGCGCGACTGTTGCCTTCCAACCCGCGGTCCGACCACGCGAATCCGCCCCAGACCCGCGATCCGCGAACAGTTTTTGCCATCGTTTCTGCACCGAAACCCAGCTACTTTGCCTCCCTTTTTCCTGCACCTGCACAGCCACCTGTCCCCCTTGCAGCCATACAGCCATTTCTGTCTTTTATTTACAGCATTGTTTAGAAAATTCTTTAGCATATTTTGATTTCAAAAAAAAGAAAAAAAGAAAAAAAAAGGGGTTAGCAAAGTTTTTTACAGTTTTTCAAAGTTTTTTCAGTTTTGCAAAGTTGTTCATACATTGCTATTGTTATTTTAGGATTCACAACCTCACCTGCACACACTCTATCCCCTAATTCAAAGTGAGACTTAA